>OX246740.1:46580525-46857189 GCA_945910005.1 Isoperla grammatica
CATCATCATCGTCGTCGTCGTCGTCGTCGTCATCATCATCATCATCATCATCATCATCATCATCATCATGAGAGTTAGGCCTATTCATTGATAGCACGCGAGACTAACCGTAAGGCCTTTTGGTCTTCAGTTATAAACTTAAGTATTCATGTGTGCTTTAAAGTGTGTATAAATTTAAACTGTCCCTGGCTTTCCCATAACCATATTTTATCATTAATTCTCTTCCTATACTTTTGTAGTTTACGAGAAAAATAAAATCCACCACCGGACATAAATTTCGAGTAAAGTCATAACCTATCGTTTCTCACATTTGTGTCGTTTTCTCAAGGTGCTGATATTGTAAACTACCGTCTAATTCACACTTACGTTTTTCACAATAACCGGTTCTGGTGGTCGGCTTTGTACGGAACATGCTTCTCACTCAGACGAATATAAACATAGGTATTCTTCTTGCGTACAACTCCTATACTTTATGTATAAAATCAATTGATTTGGAGAGCCAAGGTTCATAGGTGACAGCTACTTCCTTGCATTCAATCAACCTTGATATAACATCTGGTTAAACATGTTCTGTTTAACGTCACAGTAGTCAATTAAAGTTGTCAGCTACCGTAACTTAATTGCTTGCGAAATAGTATAATAGTCCAACAGTAGACCTATCAACTTAATTATCTAGTTCCTACTATCTTGAGAAAGGTCCATTGGGAATAATTAACCTCCTTGGGTTGGATACCTTGAAATTTCTAACAAATAAGTCGTGACTAATGAGGCAATAATTGTGCATTTTACTAAGTGAAAGACCGCGTTACGATGTGTGAGAGAACGCAACGCAATAATCTGTAGTTTTCCCTTGAAACAGTGTGCAACTGTGCATGCAAGGTGCGGTAGACAGGTCGGTATAAGACTAGTTACGTTGTGACGGACCTTTTGATTCTCAAACTTGTTTATCGTTTGTGGCACAGTCTGGCCCCTCGTTGCAAAACAATGCATTCTAATCTGGTTGTAGGTTATTTCCTGCTCACGGTGCAGTTAAGAGCAGAGGTTGCACAGCTCGTTAAAAATATCCATTAATAATAAATCGGACAGTAATGACTGTAAGCAAATACTTTTCAATCATAATACAATTATAATATTAATGAGCGTGTATGGAAAGGAAAAATAATTCGGGTGCAGCAACAAAAAATTAACAAGTATACTTGATTTATTGGTTATAATTAAATTCACTTAGATGAAACAAGTTTTTATTTTAAGAACTCGAGACGGTTGTGGGTGGAAGAAACAGGCGAAATATGTTTTTAAAGAGATCACGGACAAAAGGGATAGGATTACCTTTAATTGTCTCCTCTTACGACTGGCAGAGTCACCCATGAGTCTTCTAACCCCCGAAACACATTACGGCATGGAAGAAGATCGTGCGCTCTATAGACGACAGACGTATTATATTATATCTCATAAATCAGCAAAGTAGAGAATTAATTCTTTGGCCGAGGCGCGATTTAATTATGCGTTGGCCTCTACAATTATATGGTTCATAATTACGTGATTGTCTTTAGGCCGGCCGGTTGACGTTGTGATTAGACTGAACCAAGACCAGCGCGTTTAGTGTTCGAATCCCACGATATCTGGGTTTTTCAAGATGCTCAACCATGTATAACAATAATCAGATAACATCCATAGGCTCCTCCCGTTGTGACCTAGTTCAAATAATTATGCGGGTTGCGAAGGAAGTGCGTGCAATGTGGTGTGCATGCATGCACCCGGGTAGACATCACGTAGGTATAGGAACTGTGCATACATTATCATGCCAGACTAACTATATATTCATTTGTAAAGTAATTTTCTTTGTTTGACTGAAACCTGTATAGATTATAGGTTTTTGAAAAGGACAGCTTTGATAAACATACTTTTTGTATGTATATACATACATCATTCCGTAACGCTTTAGTATGTATACACTCATTCGGCAGCATGCCTACAAAATAGTTGTCTCTTAGGAGACGTTTTATATCTGATTTTCTTCTGATTTTCTTCTCGTTTTCGTCATATTTCACTTGTTCACCGGTAGTATGTATGCAATTGCAAAATTAAAGAATAATTCCAATCAGTATTGATTTATATTTTAAAAAATAATAATATCGATATTATATCGATATCGATAGTATCGATAATAATAATCGATAACATCGATACAAAAAAGAAAATCGATATTCAACATCGAAATATAATGAGTAAAACTTATTTTACGACACGAATACTAATTTTACATTACAAGTGTAGGGAGACACAATCTTTTGGCCAGTATAGCCAGTCAGTCGATGAAATAATCATCTACTTTATTGTCGTTACGATAGACAGTCAAACCCACACTCTAATAGTCTAGCTAGACCGCATTCTCACCATCATCTCTCTCTATAATAAAGTTCCATACAAGTCTATTAGGTAATAGTCAAAACGTGATTGTCGAATTTGGAAAGTGGTTTCTGATATACGGAGGATTATTCATGTGCCTACCTAAAGGATGACTTAAAACAACATAACGTAGAAAGTGAAAGTATAGCCCCATACATATTATATAGCGTGTTTTTGTTTTCATCACAAATAAGTACAGGGTAGCCATCTCCATTGATCCTCTCAATAATAATTATGTCGTAACCAAAGATAGTAAGATACCCTGTCGGGTGGTCGTAACCGTGCACTTCTTTCGTAGCAACCTGACAGCCTTCAAGACGACCACGAAAGTAGTTTTGATGTTTAGTAGTTCACTATTTATTTACTCTTAAACTAATAGTAGAATTACTATAAATATTTACCTACTTGTATAGGAATTTCATATTTATTTATGGGAATAATAAATACATGTTATCACAAGCCTGTTAACAAATAATATGTACACGTTTTGAATTATGCAAATAAATTCATTTTGTCAAAATCTCCCCACGAAATAATAATAATATAAGAACCTGTTCAAGCATGTATCTACTATTTATTTATTTTATTATTTACTCACAAACGTAATTAGTCATATGTTACGTAGATATCACATCCATTTACAAGTTGGTGGATATCTATAAGTGGACGAGACTTGTAAAACTTCTGAACAGTAAAGTAATGAGGTTTATCGCGTGACATGTGTATTCTTCGCGGTCCTTCACGGGGGGGTATGGAAACCTTGATCGATCTGGCCAGTTATATCGTCCTTTATTAAAACAAGACATATCTTCACACCTACATTTTCTAGCTAAGAAATTGTGAATAACACTTTCCTTGAAAGAAAGATTTTATAATAAATAAAATAAAATACTCCGTCGAATTGTGTAGTATAGCATTGTATTGAATCTGTAATGTTGGTGTCACTGGAGTGAATAAAGCAATTGGGAGCCAGATTGTATAGTACTGTATTGTATTTTATTTACAGCTGTTCAATAATTACATCAGATGTGCATTGAGTACAACCATCGCAACATTTATTATAGAAAAACATAATATGTACATAGACTTCCTTACAATAGGTATACGAACTATCTACTAGGTATATTATAGATAACAAGTCTTGCTTCTTGTCCCGTTCCTAATACTTTACAAGTATCCAACGCAATGTTCCATTTTTCACGTTCCACCTGAAAAAAAAGAAACATAGTATTAGATTTGAACATTGTGTTTGTGTTTTACTCTTCGTATCACATTGCCACTTCGTTTCTTTTTTCCCTTTGACCTTCCACAATTATTTGAATTTAAAAAGTATATATTATGTATACGCACCCGATTGTTGTTGGTGATTGAAATTTCATCAGTTTGTCAACATGGATTTTGCATAATCTTCGTGACGGAAAGGTGCCGCCTAGCAACAACAACAACAAAGCATCTAGTTCTTCTTCTTCTCCTTCTTGTCAAGTAGTTTGAAAGTACTTTGTACTTATATGGTGGCAGTCGCTCACCCAGGGAATATTATTTTTGTTTATTATGTAATGAGATAACGCGACAACAACAAAAACCATACATACTATACAAAAGGGCACAGTAAAAACAATAATTGCACAATCAAAATTGAAAAGAAACTATATTGATACATAATATAAGAATAAAATAAGAAAATAATTAAATTTTAAATTGACTTACACCAGTACCCCGGCCTTTGACTCAAGTGTAACAAAGAAAAGTAATAATATCATCATATTATAAAGGACAAGTACAAAAGGGAGATGAGAAACAGAAATAAAAATCTAAAGGTGATCGAATTTTAAACCATAAACAATTGTAATATTGTTGTACATTATTGCCCGGCTTTGTATATTGCAATTATGCTGGTCAGATTTAAGTCCGCGAGGCGAATTAGTATCATTATTATCGTCCATGTATGGACTGCCGACGTGCTAGCATACAAAGCAGGCTTGTCTGGACTAGCTCGCAGGTATTCAAATGGGAAACACGATATAAAAAGCATGCAAGTTTGATACGATATACTTAAAATGACAGCAGCATTGTGTATTGTGCCAGTCATGTTACAGTTATTGGAAAGGCAGTTGACCCCCTCATAAGCCGAATGAAGGTCGATTATTATGCAGTGACATGCGAGATCGATGGTCGAAGCTGAACTTATCGATCCATGTGAACTATCGGATTACATTTTTTTATTTAATTATTTATTTACTGGTAAAGTTATTGGGTTTGGTAAAGCTGGTGTGCACAAGTTGGCCAAACGTATCAAGTAAAGCTTGTCCGCTCATAGCAGAAACAGAACGTTTAGAGCTAATGGGCCATGTTTGTGTACTGAATCATTATAATCGGCTTGTAAACCAAGATTCACTAGAAAAACACGGTTGCCAATTTTATAATAACCGAAGTCGAAAGAATGTCACCCTTTGAAAATTTCAATGAAACGACAACAGCGCGCTACCTGTTGGCCCTTTAAACCCTATTTTACGGTCAATTAGACAAACACTGGTCATTAGCTATAAATGTTTTGTTTCTACTATGAGCGGACAGGCTTTATTCTCATGATTACCACAATGCCGACTCTAACAGTACCAACTTAATCTACTACTTATCTAGTTCCTATACCGTCTAATTATTGAAACAACTTCATTAGGGATAATTTACGACCGGTTACCTGAAATGGTGGGCGTGGCAAAACAGGCGTGTGCCCCATGTGAAAGGGGCAGTAGATAATTGATCCGAGGTCGGTATGCGAATACTTAAGTTGGGGCTGGTATAACAGTTATTCCTACGAACAATTATTATTATTATTATAATGTTATTTCCTTTCTTCTCTTCTCTCATTTTTATTATTATTATTATTATTATTATTATTATTATTATTATTATTATTATTATTATTTATCATTATTATTACTACAACAGATAAGAGACACAAAGAACGCTTATCTCGCAGAAGAATCCTAGATCGTATGGCGGGAAACCGCTCGACTAGAACCAAACTATGCACCAAGCATTGCTCAGTTCATGTAACTATTACACCGCCCCTGAGGTCTACACTCTAAACCACACATCCAATCCAAGGTCTTTCCTTGTCACGACAGTTTACACAAAAAACCCTTATTTTATTACTCTTCAACGAGCTGGTAATTACTTTTTGAAAATAATAACGGACGTGCTTTAAAATTGCAACGTCGTTTTTGTCACGTGATAAAAAAATCTATAACATTAGAGCGATGACGTAGAAGTTTTGCTTGCGTATTGGAATGTAATTTAATACACTCGTTACCTCAGCCTTGGGTTTTCGCATAAAAGCGTAGTTTGTATGTTTTGTTTTTAGTGGGGATTTGTGGTTTGTGTTTCAATTCCTATACTACTTTACGTAAAGTAGTATTGTATTGTATTCTTTATTTCTTATAGCTCGGTTGGAGCTAGTAGCACTCTTTACATTACACATTATACATTATACGATAGGCGTATACTCGTACATAGGACGTTACATACTCGTATAGTAGTTTACATACTAGACATATATTAAGCAATGCATCATATAATATTATTAGTTATACATATAAAAATAAGAAAAATACAATTTAGGTTACCCTATGCCTATACAGACTTTCATTACCTATTTATCACAACTAAGGCATTATTCATACTCCCAGTGGGAATTCTCTTTTAACAAATTCCACTAGATGCCTTCTAAACTTACCACCTGTTATTTGCCCCATACTGGCATTCGTGAACTGTTGATTTTGCAAACTCAAGGTGTATCGTGAAGTACCAATCTTGAAACCCCAACCGAAATATTCTCATACCGACCTCAGAAACTTATTTACTGCTTCATTCATGCACGCCGATCCAATGAAAATTAACAGATTCCTGACGTTCTTTCACACATTCGTATAAATGTAGTATTGCGCTTAGTAGAGTGTACAAGTCTCATTGGTCACGCCCACTGTTCCAGGTAATCAAACGACTGTCGTAAATTATCTATAATGGACCTGATTAGATGGTAGGAACTATTCATAGTTCCCACGTGATGTCACAGCGGCCATGATTGCGACACAATTGAGGAGGGCCAATCCTAGATCATTGGCAAATACTATTCAAAATCGATAAATAAGCCTAATTTAAAATTTAAAAAGTAATCATAAGTAATAAAAAATTAAAAATTACGACACATAACAATTTATTTTAAAAACACGCTTAATTTTAAAGAACCAAGAATTTCTGTGTTCTACCACAACAGCCATGGTAACGTCAAAGTTTGATCACAAATGTGGCCGCCACGCGCAAAGATGTGACGTACGTGCAACCTATGAATAGAAGTAGAAAATGAAGTTGATACTAAATTGATTTCTGCTATTTCGATACATATATGTGCTAGAACCTTAGCTGGTACCAATAGTTTATTTTAATGCACCCTTCTAATTTATTTACTTTTTATATACTCCCAATTATCGATTTAAATGATACTGTTCACTTTTTCTGAAGGAGTTATAAATACTAGTACGTCATATTGTTCAAGTGAATTAAGAATCTGAATCTAAATGACGGGTTCTTGAACCGAACAACAATTATTAATCACCTTACTTACGTTCAGTCTGTAATTATGTGTAATCTCAACCGAAACTGTTTTTTTATTTTCTTACATTGAGCAACTCGACAAGGTATACGACGGTCCACATGTGGTGAAGGAAACCACTACGAAGTACGAACGATGTTCGCCATGCCGCAAACACGTTTGAAATAAATTTCGCCTCTCTATTATACGACATGTAAGTTAATCCCAGTTTAATGGATATTATCATAAGCGCCGGTGAGGGGGAGGGGGATGAGGGCCAAGAGTGGGCACTTGCACCCTTTGATTTTTAAATCCTCAAAAATCACAAGCCAGAGAAAAAAAAGTTATTTTATGTTTGAAATTTAAATTCGTTATCAGCCAGATATAGTATTAGTGCACGGTCCTGAAATGGAATGAAAGATAACACATTAGGCTGATTTCTTCACAAATTCAAATACAAAATGGGGGTGGCACAATTCTGGGCGGTTTTCATGGATATTGTAGGTCTCCACTCCAGGTTCGATCCCTAAGAACAAACCTGACAATATTTGCTCTACTATCATAGTTCCACAATTTCCGGTTGATCGCAATATTAATTATTTACTACTGTATTACTTACTCCCCTCGAGTATAACAAGGTATGAGATCAAGTTTCACAGATGCGTATAAGAGCAATAGGCCTAGGCACGCATCAAGGTCCTTTGGGCCTTGACGACGTTGCGCCTTGGATAGTAGATATTTTCACACTCGAGGAAATGTTATGAACGATCAATGACGAGCGTGATTCAAATAATTATATATGCAAGACATCAATTCGTACATCGTAGTAAGGTATACTGGTGTTTACATAAACGGTGACTTTGGAGCCGTCGTTGCAACTCGTATGCTGAGTCAATTGTCAAGTTAAGGGTGTGTTCTAACTTGATTTTCGCCTGCTAACCACTAACCCTACCTGCTACACACTAAATGCTAACAGTTTTGGGCACGCCACCTAGTACGCTAATACAAAGTGTATTATTATTAATCATCTAATGTAAATAAATACGTAATCTTACTTCCACTCACTGGTTGGGTATTTTCCTAACCTAAAAGTATCAGCTGTGATGGCTGGTATCAACCATCTTGTTTTAGTGGGTTAGTCGGTGTCATAGTGTACACTTTCGGCCACTACCGACTAACCACTAGCCAAAAAAGGAGCATTGGTCGTCTGCTTGTGACGTCACTTCCTTTCGATTAGTATAACTAAGCTTAGTCCACTACGACAAACGTGAAGTTGGAACACACCCGAAGTACAGGATTTGTTGCTATGGAATTGTTTTATTACATCCATGCTATTTTCTATAAGAAGAACAAACTCCATAGCAACCATAAACAAATCACATACTTAACTCGACTCTGCATTCCGCCCAAAACTAATGACATCCCTGCTTAAAAATACGGTTGGATACTATTGGAAATATTACAGTTGAATACCATTGGATGTTGTTTGAATCCAATACATGTTAAACTTAATGGGAACCAATAGTATTAGTGCCACTTTGGACGTATCCAACTGGCAACGTAATCAATGGGAGTGGATAGGAAACGTAACCAATAGTATTCAACTGGATCCGTACGCAATGGGAATCAACTGTATTCAATAGGAATGAGTAAAACCCGTATTCAAAGGGAATCAACCGTATCCAACTGGAACGTAACCAATAGTATTCAACTGGATCCGTACGCAATGGGAATCAACTGTATTCAATAGGAATGAGTAAAACCCGTATTCAAAGGGAATCAATCGTATTCAACAGGAACCAACCGTATTCAATAGTAATCAACTGTATTCAATAGGAACCAACCGTAATGAATAGGAACCAACCGTATTCAATAGGAACCAACCGTAATGGATGGGAATCAATCGTTTTCAATAGGAACCAACCGTATTCAATAGGAACCAACCGTAATGGATGGGAATCAATCGTATTCAATAGGAACCAACCGTAATGGATGGGAATCAATCGTATTCAACAGGAACCAACCGTAATGGATGGGAATCAATCGTATTCAACAGGAACCAACCGTATTCAATAGGAACCAACCGTATTCAATAGGAACCAACCGTAATGGATGGGAATCAATCGTATTCAATAGGAACCAACCGTAATGGATGGGAATCAATCGTATTCAACAGGAACTAACCGTATTCAATAGTAATCAACCGTATTCAATAGGAACCAACCGTAATGGATGGGAATCAATCGTATTCAACAGGAACCAACCGTATTCAATAGGAACCAACCTTATTCAATAGTAACCAACCGTATTCAATAGGAACCAACCGTATTCAATAGGAACCAACCGTAATGGATGGGAATCAATCGTATTCAATAGGAACCAACCGTAATGGATGGGAATCAATCGTATTCAACAGGAACCAACCGTATTCAATAGTAATCAACTGTATTCAATAGGAACCAACCGTAATGGATGGGAATCAATCGTATTCAACAGGAACCAACCGTATTCAATAGGAACCAACCGTATTCAATAGTAATCAACTGTATTCAATAGGAACCAACCGTAATGGATGGGAATCAATCGTATTCAACAGGAACCAACCGTATTCAATAGTAATCAACTGTATTCAATAGGAACCAACCGTAATGAATAGGAATCAATCGTATTCAACAGGAACCAACCGTATTCAATAGGAGCCAACCGTAATGGATGGGAATCAATCGTATTCAATAGGAACCAACCGTAGTCAGTAGGAGTCTCCTCAGTACATGTGAAATAATTCATATTTATAGTTAAAAAATACGGATATTTATTTATATTATAGGTTTATACATGAGTATCTAAAGTATGACCAACAATGGCTTCAAAGAGAATGTAACTAAGTTAGGTACAAAAATGTGGGTTGTAGATAGACCAACTTGTCATACATCAAACAGTACTAAAAATCAGTTGTGATACATAGGTATACTAGTAACACAAATATGCATGAGCTTACAGTCATAAAAATAAGAAGCCCAATGATAATATGGATTGTATAGATACAGAAAATAATTGTCACTTATATCATAGAGCACCCTGTAAAAAAAATGTAAATTAGGCTAGAAGCACAGCATGACTTACTAGTCATTGACATTAATCACATCAGTTTTGAAGCTCAGTCTAATATCATAAAATAAACTTAAAAACAAACAAAAACAGCTGTTTTTGACTAGTGAATGTGGATAAAAACAATGCTCCATAACCTAGAATTCATTGAACATAACATAAAAATGACGTATATAGTGCACTACCATAAAATAAACATAACAAACAAAAACAGGCTATGTAGAATGTAGATACAAATCTAGCTAAATGACGTACTATCCTTAATAATACATAGAAAGTAAAACGTTTTTAGAGCATAATGCCAAACTTGTCTTAAAAAACAAAGCAAAACACCAGTTGATATAGATAGTCATTTAAACTGAACAAAGATCTAGATACCATAAGATAAGAGATAAGTGAACATCTCTCATTATCGACAAGACTTATAGTATAACACAATTGTTGAAATATATTTTGAATTTTCTGGGATAATAATTTTTCAGGCAAAACAAGGGCATATTCAAGTTGATCTATTATTAATAGAATGAAAACTGTACAAAACAAGGCAATGAAATGTATAATTGAATGCAAAAAGCAGTTCCTATTAGAAATATGCTAAATGCACTTCAATGGTTGTCAGTGGAAGATAACTATCAAGTGCTATGATAGTTATGGTTTTCATTTATGAAGTATGTATAGTTGTCCCAAGACTACCTTACACATGCTTTCGTCACAGGCGACTGGTTTGTAGCCAATCAGCGATCGGTATTGGCGCGGGTGTGTCTCGAGCGGTTCGCTGGTTGGCTACGACTGCCCCGGATGTGACGAAAGCAGGGGTAAAGTAATCTTGGGTCCAGTATAATGGTATCTTACCTAGTAATTTATCAGGTTATGCAGATATGGTTCACAATATCACACAATATGAAGTGCTAGAAACAGGAATGTGTACTTAAAATCTGCATAGTATAAGTGATTATTTTTTTTAACTTTGGTTTAAGACAATTTAATTGATTACCGGTACCTAGAAATATAAGAGAAATTAAAAATATTGGAATGTTCAAATGTGAATGGTTGATAGAAGGTAAATAAATATAACTAGGATGTAAAATAGCTGCTAAAAATAAAAAGCATACATACATACCAGTAGTATGTGTATAATGCCATAAATTAAACTTAACAAAAACAGCCTCGAGCTATGATGGCTAAAACTTAGCCTACAAAAAACACATTTACACCTACAACATTAACGGTTTCTTACTTTTCACGGATAGGCCTATTTGCGGAGATTTTACCTCTATTACAAGGATTTGAAATTATTTTTGGCGGCAACCCTGCAATAATAATTGGCTATTATGCTCATTAATCCTAATACATTTTATTTAGCATTCGAATAGCTTTTACATTGAAACTTTGAATTTACGTTCCTTAAAGTCTCTCATGCGAGTCAACTGCCCATTCAAATCACCCCACTGAACTATCTTATTGGTTCGAAACAATACAGTACTAATATTTGTATCTGGTATTATGATATTATGTAATGGCATATTATTTCTCGGTAAAAATGTAAGTGCATAGGATTTATCTACGGTTAAAAATACTAAAATCAATACATCTTCGTAGCCATTTAAAGTGTGGCTCAATTGACTCTAGTAGTGTTATTTTAATAAACAGAATAGCCAACAGTGTGAAACTGAATAATCTAAAAGAAGTGGGCCTACAATATCAATAATTATTTGTTATTTATACACTCAATTGTATTGTGTCGTTACAACAAAATAATATGTGTGATACAATTACGTATACGATTGAAAATGTATCATTTTATGCCAAAATAACACTTAACACAACATAAAAGTTTGTTTTTGTAACTACGGCGACACCGTTATCCATCTGGCAACACAGCTTTAGTCGACACGAAACGTAAACAAACTTCAAAGATAGAAACATGGCCGCGCAACTGTCAAAAAATATTGCCATAGATGAATCGTTGACACTGTGGAAAGGGCGCCTCAGTTTCAAGCAATATATTCCCCTCAAGTCTTCCAAATTTGGAATAAAAACCTTTGAACTATGTGAATCACAATCGGGATATTTGTGGAACTTCATTGTGTACGTAGGTGCACATGGTGTGAATGTGGCTAATGGTATTGCAAACGCCGGAAACGCAATCCAAAATGCAGACCTTAGAAAGTCCAAAACAGCTGGGATTGTCACAAAACTAATGGAGCCCTTGTACAACTTAGGCCATACTCTGTGGACAACTCTCCAGACCTGTGCATTTGCCTCAATGATAACGGTGTAAATGTAGCAGGTACCCTTCGCATAAATCGTAAAAATGTCCCTGCTAGAGTAAAAACAGCCAAGTTGAAAAAAGGGGAGCACATTGCCAAAGCATCCAATGGGGTAATGGTCCTCAAGTGGAAAGACAAGAAGGATGTTTCCTTTATTTTGACCTTTCACAACAGTGATATGGCTGTTATCACAAAACGGGGGGTGGACACTGAAAAACCACAATGCATCCTAGACTACAATAAAGCCATGGGGGGAGTGATCTCAAAGACCAAAAACTACAGCCCTATCTATTGGAACGCAAGCGGGGTAGGAAGTGGTACATAAAACTTTTCAAACGTCTACTCAATGTGTCAATTCTCAATGCACAGATCATTTATAATAATGCTTCGAACAAAAAAATCGACCAACTTGCCTTCCGCCTAAAACTTGTAAAAAGTATTGTAGAAACGTACAATAATGGTTTGCAATCACCTCAAATGGGCAGACCATCAATCAACCCTGCACTATGGAGTAGCGTCGCTATCCACTACTTCTCCAGAGACATGTTTTATTGGAGACAAGTCCAACAAACTTGGAGAGAAACATGTCTCTGGAGAAAAATTCGGCGTGTGTTGAGACGTAGAGGCACCAAACGAGTCATCTATGAGCTGACGCCTCGGTTTGTCTTTTTGTGATGGTTTTCCAACACTGGATTTTCCTTCCCGGTTAAGGTCGGTAATCCGCTGGGCAATGTATTTGGGAACCTTGTCCAGTTCTTCTTGAAGCCGGCATTCGGAGGTTCCCCTTGAAACAAGCCAGTGCTTCAAACATTCTGAAACAGTATTAATGCCTATAAAGGTAAGATGCCAAAGCTGTGTTTGCTAAGTGTACTGTTCAGTAGCAGTTAATGCAGATGTGTAGGATTTTCATATCTGCCTTGTAAGTTCTAACATATTGTTATTTATAATTTCAAGTTTGCATTAGATAAAATATGCTCCATGATAATTTAGGTCAGGTAGTAGGCCTAATTCAAAAATTCAATTCACAAATAAATAAAAAAAATTACAGTGAAACATGGCAACACGGAAGTATTGAGATTTGTCCATATGACAAGTTACCATCAGTTTACACTGTTTGTATAAAATTTTGTTCCAACACTAGTTTGGGCTGGTATTTCAATGTCCAGTTGAAGTTGTTTTCACCATGACAAGGACCAATAAAAAGACACCAAAGTGGGCTTGCCTGGCAAATAAATTACTTGGCACTTTAACTGGACTACTTTTGGAGGCCCAGTTGGACTTGATTAACGTACAAGTTCACTTCGAAAAAAAAGTTAATTTTAAAAAGTAAATTATATTTTTGTATTTTGTGTACACATTACGTACAATATAGTTGTACCAGGACTACCTTACACATGCTTTCGTCCAGGGTTGGCATGATTTTACCCGACCCGAAAAAACCCGCCGGGTTTTTTCGGGTAAAACCCACCTGAAAAAACCCGCGGGTTTTAGACAACAAGTGGGTTTTTTCAAATACTTAACGTAGGTGTATAATTGTACAGTTTATAATATTCTAGCCACCTTTATTTTAACGTCAGTACAAGACTGAAGATTTGATTACGATCAGGCAGAAACACCTATCATTCCGCTCACTAAATTGATTCTTAAGAGGCGTGAGTAAACTGTTTGCTTGAAATTGAAAGGCTCTACTGACTTCGATATATTTAACGAACTTGTTCAGTCAACCTTTTTTTGAAGAGATAAAGCCACTTATAAATTCTGTGATTGTTTATGATTCATACACTTTGCAAAATTAATATATTATGATTTTTTTTTTTTGGATTATAGCAAACCAAATTTGTTCTTCCCGGAACTATATAAAATAGATGTTTTTGTTCTCGACTAATATTCTTTGCACATTTTTGCTCTCTCCAATGAAAGACAAGCTAGAAATTAATCAAATTTCCGGGATATAATAATTCACTTGTTTTTAACGCTTTTCGCAAGTATGGATCTTGAAATGTCTTTAATCAAGGTACCATTCGTCACACTCATCGAAACTAAACAAAATCACAATGGTTTTCATCTACACATTTACTTTTTCAACATTGGTCAATTGAGAAAAAGGTCATATTAGAATATTTATAAACTCAATAATAATAAATCTCTGTAATAAACTAGAAAAATACGTATCCGCAAACGAGGACGTGGGATCTGAGAAAGCTAATAATAGGCACAGCCATAATAATGATTTATATCAGGCAGGGTAGAGAAAGTCGATTTATTTAAAGAAGTATATTGTCATTAAATGAAAGAAAGAGCTTGAAATATTTTTGTTGAATTTTACAATGCTATAGGAATTAATAATTTTACTACCCCTAATACGTTTGCCCTCGTCACACAACAATAAGCAAAATACTAAAAAATACCCGGGGCTTGTACATTACGTTGAGAAAGAAGCCAAATACGGTCATTCATTACAGTATGTGTAACTTAATATGATATAACATGTAGGCCTAACATGGTTGTATAAGGTCAGATTATGGGTTTAGGGTGCTTGAATGGTGAAGATTATTCGCGCAGTATATGGTCAAAATATTCAAAAATCGTAAAAAGAACAAGCTGAAGGCACAAGAGGACATGCATACTCATTTAACATGTTTTCGTCTAAAACCCGAAAAAACCCGAAAAAGCCCGATAAAACCCGAAAAAACCCACTGGGCAGGGTTTTTTCGAAAAAACCCGGGTTTTTGCCAACCCTGCTTTCGTCACAGGCGACGGGTTCGTAGCCAATCAGCGATCGGTTTTTGCACGGGTGTGTCTCCAGCGGTTCGCTGGTTGGCTACGAGAGCCTCGCCTGTGACGAAAGCAGTGTAAGGTAGTCTTGTGCCAAGTATAGCAATATTCAGTTGGCAATGCATTGTAACACCCACCTTAATTTAAAATTAAATATAAAACTATCAATTCCGTGTTTCTTTTTGGACACTGAGAAATAGTAGCGTCTTGGCAAACATTTGGTGGCTATGGGTTTAAAATAGCTTATGTTGGTAGATACTATCAGCTGCAAGAGTTTCAAGAGTGTGTATAAGGAGATAAGCTGTTGGTCGCAGATTATATGTGCTGCACAAGCACAATACGTAGAAACACCTAACCTTTCAAAATTTATTTATTTTTATTTATTTTTTGTTCCATACATATACATTTTTCACAAGCATGGGCATGTCACTGCTGAGATGTCTGCATGCACATGTTTTAAAGGTCTAGAAAAGTAATCAATCTAAACGGGAATGAGTTTGTTCAAAAGTTCGTCATAATACGAATGCGTTCACATGTTTATTTTAAAAGTTCCTTTCCCCAAGTATGCTCATATGGGCCTAAAGTGGCAGTGATAAAAGATTGGTTGAGTATTGCAAAATATCGCCCCTCTTTACCACCACCATACCACACATATTGGCAGAACTAGTTGCACCAGATAGATATATTCTTGGAACAGGGCTAGTAGCCCTAGATGGTACTAACATATTAGACCCACACGTAGAGCTAGCCCTGGAACACCCGGGCATGTCCGAGTATGAAGTTGATGAAGAGTTCAATTGTGCTTCAACACTTATGGTCTGATTATTTAATAATCTGTAAAAATGGCGTGCTGATAAATCACGAAGGGACTTTCGTTTTACTTTAGGCATTTTTAACTGTCGGTGCCTACTTTAATCTAGGCTACCCTATGTAGCCAGATTTAGTTAAAACGTCCTATTAGCATACATGCAATGTCCAGCTAGGGCAACATTACTGTTTGAGCTGCCTAGTCCATTGGAAAGTGGGTAGATCTGTTGTTACGTCTAGGCCCTAGCACCAATAACAAAAATAAAATATTACATTATTGAAAATAGAGCAACACTTAAAGGAGGCATCTTAATGCTCCACCTTAAGTGTACAGTTCAGACTTTATGACATGTGTTCAGTTTTACAGTTAAATCTACTACTGTATATTAGTATCTTAAATCATTGTAAATAATCCTAGCTATTGTAGCACCCTAAATACATAAATAAAATCAACCACAATAGTGAACGCGTCGGTAGGGTTCGCACAACTAATGTCATAGCTGCAAACTATAATAGACGATTTCAAAATGTCATTTCATCAATTTCATTGTTGTAACCTGGGCACATACCGTAAAGCGACCGGAACCCTCGCTCTGTTCAATCTTATTGTCATTGGTCAGACCGGGCGCTTTACGGCACACACCCCCTATAAAAACATGCCCTAGGCACGAAGGCTAGGCCTAGGCCTAGCCTATATGACGTTTAAGACAACACTGATCGTAACATGAGGCCTAGGCCTAGGCCTACGCTATGGATGGTGTACAAAATGTAGGGCCTAGGCCCTAGGCCTAGGATAGCCTACAAACTTACCCCTTGGTCTAGGCCTAGGCCTAGCCTACCCAGGCCTACATGTCTGCAAATTATATAGGCTCTGGGTCTTAACAGAATTTAATTATCATAGGCCAGGCCTAGGTAGGCCTATCACACAGGGCCTTTCAGGAACCAGAAGTCAGTGGCTTTGTCACAGGGTTTTAACTTTTAAACTTAACCAAGAATGCGTAGGCCTAGGCTAGGGCCTAGGCCTACGATAGGCAAGAAGTAAGGTAGAGCCTAGGCCTAGGCTTACGATTCTTATGATGTTTCAGCCCAACTCAACCCCTCAGCCCTCAAACGAAACTAACGGTAACGGGAATTTGGCTCTTAGGCCCTAGGATAGGCCTAGCCTAGACTGCCTGTCTTTGTTGAGCGGGATTAAAAACGCTAAGACTATTTCGGTATTTCATAAAATACAAGAAGGCCAATCCTTAACCTTACCTGAAATACAGTGAGTATGTACGGATGATTTCACCGGCGAAAGGGGCTACATTTACGAAGCTTTCACCCAAGAGAACTGAAAACATGCTTGAAACACGACAGACAGAACGTAACCGGATGTTGTAGTTGAGTTGTTGACTGCCGGCCGGAAGCCGGGTGGGAAAAAGTCAAATGATCATCTGCAAAAAAAGTTTTGATGCAGAATATTGAAAAATAAATATTTATTATACTGTTTTTGAAATGAAAATTATACGTTATAATCAAATACAATTTAAAGATCAATAAAGTGTTAAATACTTACATATTTTGTTCTCCAGTTGAGTAGTGCGTTGACTGGAGTGGTCCAAATAGTTCGGTAATGTTCGGATGCTTCCGAGATTATTCGTTTTAAATTCAGTATGACGTCACGCGGTTGATTCAAAGCACGATGCTATGCGAACGTAAATCGAGAAATTCAAATCATGACGTTTTCCGGGTCTGCATAGATTAAAAAATTGACAGCATATACATTATGTGGCCTATTATTCTTAAGAGGGCCCCAGTAAGTATATATACTGTGATGTATGTGGCATGGTTATAAATAATGAATTGACGAATTTCAATACGATTCAATACCAAATTGTACAACACGTGGAAAATTTAGTTTTGGAATTCTAACAGAATTAAATTTGCTGTAACGTTAAATTCATGTAATACATTTTATAAATACGTACAAACGGTCGGTGGTTGTAGCGCAAGCGTGATGCATGAGACCTGATTTAGGAGGCCCGGGTTTGATTCCTATAGATGCGGTACCAGCAATCCCGTCTGAAAGTTTATCCAATATTTTTTTCAGTAATTAATTCGAATGCAAGGATTGAGACTGTATGGAATTAATCGTGGACACGCATCCCCCTAAAATAACACAAATTGGGTGCAGAATAGTCGCGGCCACACAGCGACAATATAATAATACACAGGTTTATAAAAACATTGTGTATATGTACGTAAAATATTTACAAGACAATATTTGAAAAGAATATTCATACAATATTCATTTATTTATTATTCAAAATATAATTATGTGATATTGTATACACATTGATAGGTATTACTGTATGGACATATTATCACGACTAATGTTGTAACAACATGTATAAGATGTCAACATCTAGACATTATCACTGGCACATAAAATGAATATTCATACAATATTAAGTGTTGTGTGGGTTACCATTAGTTCCCATTGAATACGATTGATTCCTATTGAATACGGTTGGTTCCTATTGTAAACGGAAGTTTCCCGTTCATTACCATTTGTTCCCATTGAATACGATTGATTCCCTTTGAAAACGGATGGTTTCTATTGAATACGGTTGGTTACTATTGAATACAGTTGGTTACTATTGAATACGGTTGGTTCCTATTGAATACGGTTGGTTCCTATTGAATACGGTTGGTTCCTATTGAATACTGTTGGTTCCTATTGAATACGGTTGGTTCCTATTGAATACGGTTGGTTCCTATTGTAAACAGAAGTTTCCCGTTCATTACCATTTGTTCCCATTGAATACGATTGATTCCCTTTGAAAACGGATGGTTTCTATTGAATACGGTTGGTTACTATTGAATACAGTTGGTTACTATTGAATACGGTTGGTTCCTATTGAATACGGTTGGTTCCTATTGAATACGGTTGGTTCCTATTGAATACAGTTGGTTCCTATTGAATACGGTTGGTTCCTATTGAATACGGTTGGTTCCTGTTAAATACGATTGATTCCCATCCATTACGGTTGGTTCCTATTGAATACGGTTGGTTCCTATTGTATACGGTTGGTTCCTATTGAATACAGTTGGTTCCTATTGAATACGGTTGGTTCCTATTGAATACAGTTGGTTCCTATTGAATACGGTTGGTTCCTATTGAATACGGTTGGTTCCTGTTGAATACGATTGATTCCCATCCATTACGGTTGGTTCCTATTGAATACGGTTGGTTCCTATTGTATACGGTTGGTTCCTATTGAATACAGTTGGTTCCTATTGAATACGGTTGGTTCCTATTGAATACAGTTGGTTCCTATTGAATACGGTTGGTTCCTATTGAATACGGTTGGTTCCTGTTGAATACGATTGATTCTCATCCATTACGGTTGGTTCCTATTGAATACGGTTGGTTCCTATTGTATACGGTTGGTTCCTATTGAATACAGTTGGTTCCTATTGAATACGCTTGGTTCCCATTGAATACGATTGATTCCCATCCATTACGGTTGGTTCCTTTTCATTACGGTTGTTGCCTATTGAATACTATTGGTTACGGTTCCAGTTGCACTACAGTTGATTCCCTTTGCATACGGTCCCAGTTGAATACTATTGAAACCAATTGATTACGGTTCCAGTTGAATACAGTTGATTCCCTTTGCATACGGTCCCAGTTGAATACTATTGAAACCAATTGATTACGGTTCCAGTTGAATACAGTTGACTCCCTTTGAATACGTTGCCTGTTGAATACTATTGAAACCAATTGATTACGGTTCCAGTTGAATACAGTTGACTCCCTTTGAATACGTTGCCTGTTGAATACTATTGGTTACGGTTCCAGTTGAACTACAGTTGATTCCCTTTGCATACGGTCCCAGTTGAATACTATTGAACCCAATTGATTACGGTTCCAGTTGAATACAGTTGATTCCCTTTGAATACGTTGCCTGTTGAATACTATTGGTTACGGTTCCAGTTGAACTACAGTTGATTCCCTTTGCATACGGTCCCAGTTGAATACTATTGAAACCAATTGATTACGGTTCCAGTTCCCACACAGCACTCAATATCGTATGAATATTCATATTAAGTGCTCAATGTAATGTCTAGATCATGATATTATGAGAATATTATGTAAACATTGTGGATAAAATATAGATATACTGAAGTCGTGAAAACATTCATGCAATATCATAAAAGAATATTTTGAGATGGTAACTTTTTAATATAGTGTAAATATTGTTTTAATACTTTGTGTTAAGTAATTTGAATTGTTGATACGCACAATTATATTTCCCTACACGTACACCGTGCACGCGCACGCGTCATTTACTCGCCAAAGTTAATCATTTCACAACACGTACACAACATTACCATTTCACGTAAGGCATTTGTCCGAAACAAAACACAGCCAATTGCTTTTTCGAATGTAGCGCTCACAAAATAGTAGTCAAGAAAATATCTATCACATTAATTTGTAATTTTGAAGTACGAAATTCGAATATTAGATTAGTAATTTTCTTATAATAATTTATAATTATTGTTATCTTTGATTTTCAAAGCGTTATATTGTCTTTTACCATTTAACATTTAACCCATCGAAATCGAAAGTTATTTGAAACGGTGCTGTCACTGACTACCGTAGTTGTGACGTTAAGTCAAGTAGAAGAAGAAGAAGAAGAGGACGAAGCCTTTGCCTCGCCTGGCTCACGCTGTGTTGTGTTGTGTTGAAGGGCATCATCCTCGTTTCTTGTAAGTTTCAATTTGTTATTTAAGTATAGTGTACTCTATTAACTGTGAGATTGTTGTATTAAAGGTCATCTACGTATTATAGACACTCCCTAGGCTATAGGCCTAGGCTTCGTCTACACAATCCCGCTTTCATTAACCCAAACAATTGGGTTTCAAGCCCGAGCGTGAGAAATAGGCCTAGGCCTAGGCCCTAGGCCCGAGAACGTTTCTAGGCTAGGGCTAGACTAGGCCCTATATGTTGCTAGACCTAGCCACTTTCTTATACGGTTATAGCAATTCAGAATTGTGGTGAAGCTGTGACTAGGGCCTACAGCATAAAGTCTTGATTAGGCCTAGGCCTAGTTACCTGTCCCTGAGGTAGGCCTAGGCCCTAGGCCCTAGGCAAGGTATTTTAAACACAATGCCTAGGCCTAGGCCCTAGCCTAGGCCTAGCCTACTTAATAAAAAGGTGGTGTCAACCATTTAACTAGACTGGACTAGGCCTACGCCTATTGCTTATAATTTCTGCTAGGTAGGCTTAGCCAACTGTAACTGTGACTGGACTGCCCGGCCTGGCCATTCTGACTCATTCATTGATCATTTGCATTGTTTTCATTGTCACTAGGCCTAGTCGGCCTGGTTGCAATTACTGTATACTACCTCAATTGGCCTAGGCCTCCTAGGCTAGGCTAGGCCCTAGGCCTACTTAGAACGTGTCTGAATTCCACTTTGCCGTTGCTAATTCTAAGTCTGTCTAGATTTGATGCCATCAACAATGGATGAAGAGGAAACTGAACTGAACCTCCGATCACAGATTGTTGATGAGGTTAAATCTAGACTTAGGACGTGTCCGAATTAAAAGTCTAAGGTCTAAGTCTAAGTCTAGGTCTAAGTCTAGGTTTAAATTATTTAGCATGTTCTAACTCTAATTCTAAGTGGATTTCGGACAGTACTAAACCGACTGCAGAGCCACCTATTGGGAGAAATTTGACCTAGAGTTGAAGCATTGGTTCACAGCCTTCTCAACGGGTCAATCCGCGAATTGTACCGACGCCTTTGGAGGTAAGGAAATGTAAAAGTATTCATTTTCCAGTATTGATGCAGGTTTTAGGCTCTAGAGTGGGCCTATCACTGTTTACATTATAAAATAATACTAGAGGATAGAATAATACTAATAATATACTTAAGTTACATTTCAATTTTCCGTCTTCGTCTTCTCGCAACTGCTTTTTTTCGTCCGCCATTTTTAGACTTAAAACGAGCGTGCACTTTCGATTGCTAGGTCTAAACTTCGATTTAGACCTAGACTTAACGATTTCGGACAGTACTTCATACGTCACCGATGATTGATGACGTCAAATTTAGACTTAGACCTAGAGTTAGCAATGATAAAGAGGAATTCGGACACGTCCTTAGACACAGGCTTAGAACTAGCAACGATAAACTGTAATTCGGATACGTCCCTAGTCTACGTACGCTTCATGTCCCTAGGCTAAGCCTATAGCTAACCTACTGGGCAGTCTAGGCCTAGGCCTACAACAGCCCGGCAACTAGGACTAGACCTAGATAACTGATAACTAACGGTTTTTTAAAATTAGAAGTTAATAGAGAGCAAGATAATGGAATTAATGGCCCCAAGATGATATGTAGATTGCAAATCAACTGGTAAATATTTTCAAGTCTGGTATTTGTGTTGAACAATTAAATTCATACTTCTCCCCCCCCCCCTCCCCCCCTCCGATTTGGTCTAGGCCTCCACTCTTCATGACTGACTAAGCCTGACTCCCACACATCAGGACCCTCATTCCAGAATAGTTTTAGCCGGTTATACATTTGCATCCCACGGTTGCACAAGATTTTGCATACTGCTTGCTTGTGGAATGATGAGGGCTCAGGAGTTTTTTTTTCACAGGTTCAGTTTGCCAATGTCCTACCTAGATAATTTCAAAGTAATTTACATGCTGTCGGCTTACCTTTAATTTAAATTGATATTTTGACCCCCACCATCAATCAATTTCAGCACAACACATAGCCACCACATAGCCTACTTGTCATGGGCCCATGAGCATTATTACATATGTTGCCATTATAGGCTATGTATTTTTTTTAGGCCACCTAACCTCAGAATACCCCTTGAATGCAGGACATGCAAACCTTATTGAAAGAAAAATGCCCAAATTGAATCGAGCGTCTCTTCGAGATCTATCGTTCCGCCATTACAGCAGAATATTAAATCGTTAGGTGATGTGTGCTGAAGAGGTAAGCACCCTGTCGTCTTCGTGCGTGGAAATCAATTAAACTATACTATTCAAACCTAGCTCCTCAAATTGTCAGCCAAATGAAGTTAGTTCTCTTGCGAGTGGCTTGCATGATAAAAGCATTCCTAGAAATAAAGCTACCCACAATTCAGATCTATGTGATCTCGATTCTGAGCAGCTCAATTGGACGTTCCTTATATTGTGTATTCTTTCAGATGCTGTGAGGCGCAATGGTTGTACCAAAAATGGTTCTGACCAAGAAATAGAAACTAGCATTAAAAGGCTCCAACATGCAAAACAACGAGCTGAAAAAATGTAAATTTTTTTCCGTGAATTTTCCTTGGGCATGCGCAGCGTACCTACTACCTAGCCTGCCCAGACCACACGCCCCTGGTATACAGTATTGTATAGGTATTAAGTAACCAATTTTATGGCAGTATAGCCTACGAGAAAAGTAGGCTTCCAGGCCAAGTTTATTTTTTGTTTGTTTATACAAGTGTGTTGTGCTAGGCTATTCTGTTTTGTACTGATGCGTTGTATGCCAATTTTTATTGTTCTTACTTTTTATTGTTTTTGTTGTTTGTGTATTGTATTTTTATTGTTCTTTTATTGAATACAAGATATTACAAATTTTGTATGATATGTGTTAGCTACATTGTCAAATTTTGGTTATAGGTACGTAGGCCTACGTGATTGAAGCATTTAAAAAAATGTATGATGATTTAAATTCAATGGTGTTATGTCAAAGTAACAGTGACATTAAAATTAAAACATTAAAAATGTGCTTACACACATAGATCATTAATCATTGACTCATTGTGTAATTAATCCAGTTTTGCTGCTGTTTTGTTTTGCCACTTGGAACTGTGGGTCATGTCTTTTGAAAACATATTATATGCTATTTATTATAGCAGTGCCTGCTTAAGTCCAGCTGAAACCATTTTGTTGTGATTTTCTAATCATGTTTATAATCATGTTACATGCTTGTTTATTCTAAATCACCTGACATAACTAAGGTGCTCTAATTATCATTTTTATTTCTCACAATTGTGCAGGTTTTTGGGGGTTAAGATATTCTTTGTCAAATTTGTGTGATCGTAGTACATTCCTTTGCCTACTTGGGCATAGAAGTTTTTCATAAAATAGTGAGCTGATTGTACTTTTGTATCTTTAAATAAAGTGACAGATCAGTAATTAAGTTCTGCCTTCTATCATTTCGCACGTGATGCATGTGTCATCGATTAGGGTAACTATATAAATTTAACTATACAGATTTAATTTTTTATCCTCTTGTCCTGTCCATGTGTAATCCAGTGTGTATTACTACAGATTACTTCATCCTCCAAGAAAGATATGAATATATTTTAGGTTTTGGAATAGTTGCCCACAATTGTGCTCGAGGAGTCCAAATCAACCCAGAAATGTGCTAAAAAAAATGTAATATGTATGGACGATTTCCATGTGTTTCCTTAACAGTTACCGCGTGCAGTGCTGCCGCGCTGACATTGTTTATGCCACTCAATGAGCTGGGATTTCACTCGAGGATTCGTCGGCGTGGCGCGGATTTTATTTTTCAGCCAATCAGGGTGCTCTATTTCTCAACAAACGTCATCGTTGAAAGCTATCCTGATTGGGTGAAAGCTTCATCATTCGCGTCGCGCCATCCCGAGCATATCCACAACTGAAACCCCGGCTTTAGGATTGGTCACTGCGCGGCCGCGGCGCCAAGAGATATGGAGACGGACCATTATTCAGTGGATTCTAAAGAACGGTATTTCTGGAAGGGGGGGGGGGGGGGAGGGACCCCACCACAATTTTACAATATTGTATGAATATTAAAAGAAAGTTTAATTTTGATAAATCCAAAACTACGATATTGTGTACAGTGGCGTTGGAACCGGGGGGGGCAGAGGGGGCGCTTGCCCCCCCTAGAAACTTCAGGGGGGGCAATAGTATATTTTTGCCCCCCCATCCCCATACTGTGAAATGCGATGCACTGATTCAATAGTCTTTGAAACAACATATTACGCCCTTGACATAACAAGATATGAAATTTGAAAGTTTTATATTTCTCAACTTTCAAAAAGTTTATTGGGGATTTAAAGTCAGTCTGTTTCAACTGTTCATAGTTTTCTTATTGATCTCGCGTCGCGTAGTATCTGACGCAGTCTCTCCTGGAAATTGAATGAAAGATTTTGCTTTTGAAAGACTCACAGCAGAGTCTGAACAACAAAGCGCAGGCCTGTGTGTCCCTACGTCTAGGATTATTCGGCGAGATAAGCAGGTATTTTCTATGACCGGACACTAGTTCTAAATTGTAACAAAAAGGTTTTACATTACGGTGGGCATTAGTGAAATGATTTTACGGAACACTGAGTCGTCGGAACGGGAGTCGTCATAAAGGGAGTCCAGCAAGGGAGGGCAGGGCCATGTGGGTGGAGAAATCTTCAGTGGGACAGTGAGGGGGAAGGGACAGGGTCTCCTTTCATCGCCTCTTACGACTAGCAGAGTCACTCTGGGCCTATTCTACTCCAAGCTCCGCCGGGCTGGGTTTGACCGCGCCCAATCTGGCTGGGGGTCAACCCGGGCCCAGACGGGTCTCCTTTTGTCGCCTCTTACGACTGGCAGAGTCACCCTGGGCATATTCTTTCCCGGGCCCACACGGGGCACTGCACATTCATAACGACCGTCTCATGAGCTTGAACACAAAAGAAATTTGCAATGAATCTGCAAAGAAAACATCCAAACGAGCTGAGGTATTTGGGGCGTACTGAATGCTGTAAGTTTGAGCAACGAACATAAAATTAAAACATTCTTAAATTTCCAAAATTTACCGCTTGTTCGTTCGTTGTTGCTTGTGTTGTGCATATGTATATATGTAGACGTATGTGTGTGTATTATTTTACTGTAATACGATGAAGTTATCGTTGGTATTAGTGAAGGGCGTAGAAACTAATACATGAAAACTTTGCATAAGATTGAAGTGGGATTGACCGAAAAAAAAACTGATGTTTGATTCGGCACGAACTTCTTATCACCAGAGCAATGCTGTTTATTGTTCATGGATGGTGAAAACATAGCTATTCCATGTGTTAGTACACATGTGTTTTTTGCAAGAAAAGGTGAACATTTTTATAAGAACGTATAAATATAATAACAACCTTTATTCGGTCTCTACAGCCAAAGCTGTTGCCGTAAGACACTGAATAACATACAATAACTTATATTAAAACGAAAATCGAAACACATATAATATAAACTAAACAAAATTAAGGATACAAATGGTACCTAAATATAAAAATGGACCACCGTAATACGGCCAGAACAATTTCATCGGTGAGACTTGATGGTAGTTGCAGGAACCACTTCCGAAATTTCTCGAAAAAGCCATTTCTACATTTATTTATAATTATTATTTATATTCTGTAACCCATAAGTGCTTGCCCCCCCTAGCAAAATGTACTTCCAACGCCACTGATTGTGTTAACATACCAACAATATTGTAAATCTGCCCACATGATCATTATGTGATATTGTGTACTTATTAAATTTCTATTCAATGTTAGGACATATGAATATCTATACAAGGTAGTATAAACGTCGCCCTATATTGTACAAATATTTAGAATGTCAGAACATGATATTGTTCCAATGTTTATGGATCGTCGCGTGCTGTGTGGGTTGAATACAGTTGATTCCCTTTGCATACGGTTCCAGTTGAATACTATTGAAACCAATTGATTACGGTTCCAGTTGAATACAGTTGACTCCCTTTGAATACGTTGCCTGTTGAATACTATTGGTTACGGTTCCAGTTGAACTACAGTTGATTCCCTTTGCATACGGTCCCAGTTGAATACTATTGAACCCAATTGATTACGGTTCCAGTTGAATACAGTTGATTCCCTTTGTATACGTTGCCTGTTGAATACTATTGGTTACGGTTCCAGTTGAACTACAGTTGATTCCCTTTGCATACGGTCCCAGTTGAATACTATTGAAACCAATTGATTACGGTTCCAGTTGAATACAGTTGATTCCCTTTGAATACGTTGCCTGTTGAATACTATTGGTTACGGTTCCAGTTGCACTACAGTTGATTCCCTTTGCATACGGTCCCAGTTGAATACTATTGGTTACAGTTCCTATTGAATACGTTTGGATCCTATTGGATGCTTTTAGAGTTCCAGTTGGCTCCTACTAAGACAGTTGGTTACGATTGAATCCTGTTGGTTTACACTTGCGGATCCAATAGTATCCAACCGTATTTTTAAGCAGGGATTCAATCCACATCGAAGTTAGTGATGTACCAAATTTCAACTTGATCGGATCTCCGTTCGACCGCTATTGCAAGACAAAATCAAGAAACCAAAACAAATGTAATGCAATGGTATTGTCTGTGCATGTATTCCAAGGTTGGTCCTAGCAAGATGCCGGGACTTAAGGAACCGACCACAACAATATCTGCCCTGAGTGTT
Source organism: Isoperla grammatica (assembly GCA_945910005.1). NCBI lineage: Eukaryota > Metazoa > Arthropoda > Insecta > Plecoptera > Perlodidae > Isoperla > Isoperla grammatica. The sequence goes on from OX246740.1 coordinate 46,607,956, forward strand.
TACATACACGCCCCAAAGAGCACGACTATGTACTTGGCGTGGACATGTTTACCAGCACGGATGTTCAAGTATATCCCTCTTGAAACCGTGCCCAAGCCGAGTGCATGGTCAACCTGAACAGGTCTCACACCCAAATTGTTGGGGCTAGAAATTTAACTTGTGGAAGGAAATCTGTAGAGTAGCGTTCACATTAAATTTCAGATAGTGACAATAGAGAACACGCGTATGAAAATTTTAATCAATTTTTAAATACCTTGTCTCTCATTTAATAATTTTGTGTCTTTGAATTTTGAAAAACGGATCAGTCTATGCCTAAAAATAATTGGTTTAGTAACGATAAATAAAAGGGCGCGAAAAACGAGCCGCCGCCATGTAGAGTGGATTTGACGTCATAGTTTTGTTCTGCGTACGCTTACCGCCTCAGCGATTGGTCTGTTCTGCCACGTCTACAGAACCATTGCGTCACATCCACCTGTACGCGTTTCAGATCCCCAGTTTAAACTTCAATAAATGCGACCACATTAAACCTATTTAAAAATTTCTTTTTTACGTGCGACTTGCATTAATATACTTTTTGTATCTAATACTATTAAACTAAGTGTTTGGTTTAGCAAAAAAAATCGTACGCGTGTTGCCTATTCACTAACGACTATAGGGCTATGCTAAATAACTAACTTTTAACTTCTAGCCTTAGCGTTATACAGTTTTTACTTTCTAGTCCATCCAATCAGAAACTAGATGTCTTTGTTTATTTATTTATTTAATTAACGTCTATCCTATTCAGTTATAAAACTGATTTACAAAGAAGAACAATAAATATAGATGACCCTTTACAAATGATATAATGAAACATCATAATAGCAAGAATAATAAAAACAACAAAAGATAACTACTGTACTAAGTTATGTAGAAAAAAGAACAAGAAACTTGACAGAACCAATCAGATGAAAGATGTTTTTGTCTATAGCTAGTTTATGTGAACCGAGACGGTTAGTTGTTAGCTCTAAAACACTATTTGCTATCCTTAGCTAAGACGGATTCAGTTATTATACTTATGTACATCGTGACGGAACGTATTAGTGCACTGCAGGATCTGCCCTCCCCATGCAACCTTGGACTTGTAATATATCTTCCGATATTACGCTCGAGTTACACAAAAACTAACAATGCACATGTTTTTTTAAGACTAATTTGTCATCATAAGCCAGACAGAGTTACTGTGCTTAAATTGGATTTGATTTTAAAACATGACTCGGCAATTTCGTTTCACTTGTAAGTTGGGCAACGCCTTATTAGTCAAACAAAGTCATTTCAGAGCTTGCATGGTAGTGAAAAAAACTATAAGAGCGGAGATCATAAGTAGTTCAGTGTCAAAAAGTATAATCAATAGCATCAAGAAGAAAATGTATTGGCTAACCTATTATCAGTTGTTTATACAGGGGGAGGGAGGGCATTTACCGGCATCCTTGAAATGTACATAATTACATAAAGGTGCCCTACACATACGTCTATAGTTTTCTGTGTGTAAATATAATGTTTTAAACATTAGTAGCGATTCACTGAACACATGAATAATAGACCAGTTAATAAAACAGAAGGCATCAATAACTAATTAGAGCTGGGATGACGGTGATGTGACGTCAATAGCTCAAGGCAGTCAGGTCTGTTAATGTACAGGATACAATACATTCTATAGTCGCGTCAAATTAACTTGCAATAATATGTTGTCGTCACGGATTATGTAATAGAGTAGTGACGCCTCTGACAACTACCAATCTAAATCTAGTTGCATCCCGTTCTCTTGCCTCGTCAGGTATTGTAGTGATAATATCGCGCGCCTGTTGTCAGACGTAGTGGGGTCGCATTCCATTCACGGTTGGTGCAGTCAATGCAGTGGACGATAACAATGCAGGTATAGGGAAATACCGCGGTGAATACCGTTGAAATAGACCGTGTGGAGCCAAGATAACCTATACCTACTTCGTAGGTGTGGAGCAACCGTCTCTTCTCAGAATTTTAGGGGACACCTATCGCTTCTTACGGCGTCGCAAGTATAGATCAGCGATCAGCTCTATTTCAAACCCAATGGCGAAATATAGTTTTTAACCATACCTACACCATTGGGGTTGAAAACCCAATGGTACATAATACAAAATCTAAATACTTCACGATTTATATCGTGGAAGAATAACATTGTTATTCCCATCAATTTGGAGTCACGTATTACGAGTGGGGGGTGGGGGGAGTTTTAACAGGTTGTTATTCAATATTGTTGTATAAATAGGATATACATTAAATAAAAAAATACATAAATGAATAAATAAATAATTAAATAGAAAAATACATAAGTAAATAAATAAATAAATAAATAAATAAATAAATAAATAAATAAATAGAGTACCTATATTGACCTTTCAAAAGTATTAATTGACAGTTTTGTGTTAAAACGGGTAAAATAAGTACACAAATGTATGTAATTTAATTTGATTTAATTCCCCCCTATCCAATACAGGGAAGGCAACTGGAAGGCTAATGTTGCCCTCTTCACCTTATTATAGAGTGGAACAGTTGAGAAGGAATATTTGGGAAGTGGTTTGCATTGTAGAACTCAATTCCAGCATTAATTTTGCAATAAATAGATATTTAAATTATTATTGTCAGTGAACAAGTATGCATAAGATGGGACGGGGGGGGGGGGGCGGTGAGGCGTGGAGATAGGCAGATTAAAACTAAGAAAACTCATTTGCATGGCATTAGTCAAGGTTCCCGTCATTCTAAAGCTTGAGTTATGAACCTATTAAGTAGGTACAGTAGATAGATTTTTATATATATTGCCAACAGCCAAATTGACCAACTCATTAATTTGTTATTACTACATTATTAACTCCGGAATGTTTGTAAGAAAGTCATATGAATGGGTACTGGACTCGGCATTTATTGTCCGTCTGATGAGATTAATCAAGAACATAATTATTTGCACCGAGACCTTAGATGTACGAATATGGAAAAAACATTCAATTAAGGAAAATATGTATTTTTTTTGTAGATAACATTATTTCTATGTAATGCAGGCTGGGAAGTCCCGTTAGTCAATCCCTTGATTTTTATAATATGATTATTAAATAACAATCATGTTGAAATAACTTTTCAAAGCAGTATTTAGGTTTATTGCTCAGCCACCAACGGAGACCAGTTGCCAAGTTGCATAACTGCAGGCAGCCAGCTGGTACCTACCTAACAATTATTGCAATCCAAATTGCCGAGTCTGGAGACCTCCAAAAATTAGAATATCGCGTCTTACTGCTAAGCCATCTTTATCGGTTACTAGTGAGTGAACACGTAAATAGTGTAATATCACATTATGAAAAATCAATGTTGTAAATAAATAAATGAATAAATAAAATTAAATAAAATAAAAAATATGTAAATAAATAAATAGATAAATAAATAAATAAAATTAAATAAAATAAAAAAAATACGTAAATAAATAAATAAATAAATAAATAAATAAATAAATAAATAAATAAATAAATATATAAATAACTAAATAAATGTAGGGTACTGTCACATAACGCCTTGTTACCGGCAGGCACGTATCTGACTTGAAGTTTGGTTTACAGACGAGCGAATAATCCCGACGTTCCTCCGCGGATGTAAGCACGACCTGGAGAGGACCAAGAGAAAGCTGGACATGTACTTCTCCGTGAGGACCGTCATGCCGGAGCTGTTTAGTCAGCTGGACCCTTCGAACGACGAGATGCAAAAGAGCCTGAACGTTCTGTACGTTAGCGGTTCTATTCAACTCGACAATTTAAAAAATGTATTTGGTTCAAAGGTTTTGGTTCAAACCAGTTAGGTTATTTTGCACCACCAATGTTGTTATGCAAGTTAAATAATTAAGTAACCAAGAAATTATTAATCAATGATTTAATTTTATATTATTTAATTTTGTTTGATATAATACGGTTAGTATCCGGCTTGAGTGGTAGTAACTGATAGAAAATCACCTCTACTGGAACAAATTCAGATTACACAAATTAAAAATATATTTTATTTCGATCTATTATAATTTATATGCCCAATGATAGGAAAATCAACAGATAGCAAATTAATTAACTTATGGTTGTAGAAAAACAGGTTTCAATCCCGACAGTGGTTTTCCCAGATACTTGTGTTAATCAGTAATAAGCCTTGAATTCAAATTGCTGCTGCTGTAACAGAAAAATTATTTGTTTTATTAATATTATTTTTATTTTTATTATTATTATATTTCTGCCATTGCGTTGCAGCAAGGTGATCACGATGCCAAAGCTAACACCGCAAGGATTGCGAGTGACCGTCTTCAAGCTGTGTCCCCACGAACTGTCCCAGTTCAACCTCGCGCAAATCTTCAAACACGTCCTGATGGTGAGCGACGTAAGGGTGGTTGAAGAACCTCCCTTCGTCGGTGACATCTGGGTGTTTGACATGAGCCCTGCGCAGGTCGGACACATTCCCAAGCTGGCAGTGCCACTGCTGAGGAAGGTCCTCATATGTGCACAAGTAAGTTCACTTGTCATCAGGGGGGAAGATCTTTTTTTTTTCGATTTTTATTGATTTAAATTAAGGTTGTCCATCGATGTTAAATACAACATCGACATCGAAAAAAAGTTCCTTGGACAATGTAAAAACTAAAAAGAAAAACTAACAAAACAGTTTCTTGTTCATCGTGAAACCTTCTGGTAAGTTGGTATTGTCACAGGTATTGTGTTGTAACCTTGTCAACGAGAGGAGTACAGATTTTTTTATTATTTTTATTTTGTGTAAAAAACTATTCGATTTATGGGAAAAAAATCGATGTCGGAAATTTGCATCGACATCGATTAATCGATGTCTATGGGCAACCTTAATTTAAATCAACAATACGAAGTATTTCACTAACGGGAGAATCTTTTCTACGTCTACTCTGGTAGCCGTAACATGAGAATCGATCGGTAAAGTATAGTGATCATTATAGCTCCAAATAACATAGAAATAAAATTAATTTTAGGTACAAGTGAAAAATACTGCTTGTAAGTTTTTATTTTTTCATTTATTTAAATCAATGCTTTTTGTTAAAAAAAATCATTTAATTTAAATCAATTCCACCCTGCTTGTGATGAACCAAGACTACTTGACCATGAGAATATTTCAGTTAAAAAAACGCCACACGAACGGTAACCACGGTCATAACATAAAAAAAAACTTACCAAAGTGCGTACATTTTCAAAAGCTCCGCTCTCTTCTTCAGATGCAAGGGAGGCGAACTATTTTATCCAGGGTGATTCTTCTGACTGAAATACCATCTCCAAGAATAATGTAACTTGGGTATTTCACAAGTAATTCACTCAAAATAATGTATCACATTGTTTAAAATGTACTAAGTAATTAGTGAGATGTTGATTTATTTTTCAGGAAGCTTACCCACAACGGTTAAAAGAAATCCACATCATAAACGCTCCTACTTTCATCGACAAAGTTTTGAACTTGTTCAAGAGTTTCATGAAAGAAAAGATGCGAAGCAGGGTAAGTACTGATGCTGATGATATAAATAAAGACAATGACTTGTTGACATGAACAGAAAGAAACTGGAATTTTCACAGCCAACTGCTCAACATCAATTTAATGTATAAATTAACTAGTATATTGTTATATAAAAAGTGTATATATATAATTTTGACAACTTCTAACCACTATTGTTGTGTGAAAAGTGTATGCTACTTACGGAAGTCTAATAATAAAATATTATAGCGACTATCACAGAAGGTAACTCATCTTCATTTTCTTCTTGTTTCAGTTCCACGTGCACAGCAGTATCGACACCCTCCAGAAGACCATCGATCTTGACTCTCTGCCCTCGGACTACGGTGGCAACGATATATCAAGTAACGCTCTGAGCGACCAATGGGTCAAGAAACTCGAGTCCTTCAAGCCGTGGTTCGAACAACAAGAGTCCGTCAAGTCGGATGAGTCCAAACGAGTCAACAAACCATTCAAAAGCAACCAGGAAATGTTTGGTTTTGAAGGCACATTCAGATCGCTCACCATAGACTAAATAGTAAAGCTGGGCATCGATTAAAAATGGCAACATCGACAACAAATAATCGATGTCAAATCGCGATGTCGAAATTTTTTCGGCATCAACCTCGGAATAAAATTAATCGACAGTTTTTTTTTTAATGGCTCACCTGTTAAATAAAACGGTATGTGTTCACTGCAAATACGATCACTAATAGTAGATATAGTAAATATTGTTGCCCATGGCACCGAGTTCGACAAGAATGGCTCGCGTAACAGTAAAGATTAGTTGAAGTGTGAAATTTTCGCATTGAAGTGAATTTCCAACTTTTTAACCGGCAATCGCATAAGTGGAAAATTGACTAGGCTAATTAGTTAAATAAATAATTAAATAATTGGAGGAAAAAATCGTTAATTTTAAAAAGAATCGATGTCGAAAATAATCACCGACATTGAATATTAATCGATTAATCGATGTTGATGCCCAGCCTTACTAAATAGGGTTACGTATTTAATATTATCATAACATATATACCTGTCTTAATTAATTTTGTTCAGTATTATGTATAGACTTCCAGTCTCTAATGTAGAGGAAGAAGTTAAGGATGTGGTTGCATCAGCAACCTGGCTAACAAAGATCTCAGCCCAAGTAAACGTAGTAACATCCTGCTCCCCTTTACCCTATATGAAATTGGATGAATGCCAAGATACACATGTACATATATAATATTATTTATAAAAAAAACATGCAAGCATACGAATAAGCACAAATTTTATGCAACAACAAAATTAGACTACCGTAGTTAAATTACAAAGTAAGTCGTGATACATAGTAGAAATAATGAGAGTGGGCACTAAAACATGTCTGTGATGTTACCTCTCTCACTCGATCCACTGCTGCTCCATAGATCGCTGCATGGCACTGCCACCATAGAAAGATAAGATCGCTGTGACAATACTGGCACTTGCCATTCAGACAAGTAATACCAGATGCATATCATTGCATTTACGGTATGTTGGAAATGTACTCAATTATTTATACCATCAATACACTGGGTTGTAGTAAATTACTACACCTAAGTATGAACACAGTGCACAGATCTGATTTGATCATCAAATGTAAGTGAAGCACATTTTCTAATTTGTTTGCAATTGGAAATTATCTAGGTACTACATATATGATTGTGTGGATTTAACTAGTTGAGTAAGAATATTCGTATGTACTGGTATAGATTTACATAGTATAGTGGTAACAGGTGTTAGGGTGTAGGGCGTAGGCCCTATATTCCAAACCCAATGGTGTAGGTTAGCAACATAAAAGACACTTCAAAGTGAAAGGCACAAGTGTACCTATATAGCAGATGATTCTGGCTTAAATTAAAACTATACAGTGAAACTTCGTTGTAACAAACGTCTTTAAAACAAAATGATCTATATAACAAACTGTTTTTGAGGTCTCAAAAGGTTCTTATGCATGTAAAGGTACCATCTTTATAAAGAAATGTTCTTTATAACAAAATAATAATCTAGCCCCCAAGAGTTCTTTATAAAGAAGTTTTACTGTAATACTATGCAGATGTTAATATGCATCCTACTGCACTTAATTGCACCACACCAATGAAATGTATGTATTTGCAATCAATCCAGTAGTTGGAAATAACTCCACAAAATTTTGCTTCTGTAGTTTTTGGAAATTATCTTGTTGTAATCCCTTTGCAAATCGATTGTCAAAATAACGGTTTTCATATGGAACAACCGAACAACTAAGCCATGGAAAGGACTCGTTATAAGTGCTCATCCAGTACAGTGTAGTACCGTAGTACTAATTGGAGGCCTACATAGCACAAACATAACCTGTCATGGAAGCCAAGAAATATGTATACGGTTGTCAAGTAATGTTAGTATAAGGAAACAAAGGAATTCAATGTCGTGAAAGGTGATATAGAGTTTAAACGGATATTATAAAAAAATAAAATACACATTAGAATAAATGTACAGAATTTTGTAAGATTTATGTCTAAAATATAGTTTATAGAAGTGGTACTCATTGACCATTGTGAACAAAACCTTTCTTTACACCCTTTGGAATTAGGACATTTTTACAGACACACATAAAACAATTCCATAGAAAAGTATAAAAATGTTTATTTTATAAAATGTATTGGCAAGAGTGAGGAGATCATATCCTTACATCAAGTTAGAACACTTAAGTTTATGGCGATAATTACTTCAAGACAACCGTCATACACGAAAAGTTTTACATACTAAGTCATTAACACTCGTTTATATGGTAGTAAGTAGGGTAATACAAAGTGACGACACTTCACCATCGTCTGATAAGTTTTCTGCATCGATTAAATGGACACAGAAACTTCGGCCAGTGTACAAAATATGCTCTTACAAATTCACACGGACCATCCATTGAGGGTTTACAATACATTCACATAGTGTCAACAATGCTGGCTTGAGATAGGATTACCATTGCTATACAAATATGTACACAGTCAAACACCGAAAGATTGAGAAATCGTCTGATCAATTTGACAAAATATTCTGGATTCTAATACATCCCACTTCACTTCAGACGGTTTCTTCTTCTAGTGAGATCAAAATATTGAGCATTGGAAGCACAATAGAATAGAAATAGGATGGGCCAAAAAAAAGATGTCTACATTATATAACTAGGCAACTAGTTTTTTTTTTCAGTTCAGTAGGCATAACCTTCTCCCAAATGTGGCTTCAATGATATGAAGGTAAATAAATACTATGTAATACATTACAATACTAAAGACATAATGTCAATAAAAAGTACAAAATAATTAAGATAGGCCTACATTTACTTACACTTTAAAACAAAAATACATATATGACACTGATATGCAATGGTGGAATGATAAATTGAATATACAGTGCATATGGTAGTAAGCAATGTACCTGCAAGCGTTTCATCACAAATTATTTTTTATGGCTCGTGAAAAACCTAAAAAGGAAAATGTCTTGTGTGAAGTAAAGCACGTCCGATAGGTTCTCGGAACGTAGTCTGTCTGCCAGATCGGCTACCATACAGGTCTATCCGCTCATGCTGCTGTAACTCGATTGACCGATTGTAAATGCAAGCTGTATGCATTACATTACACTCCAATCATCATTCAAGAAAACTCATAGTAACTACTGTAGTCTACTAGCAATAATTGGGGGAATTTGAACCTATTTGTACTGAAACATGTGCAAGTAAATAGGTATTCTTTATTTATTAACAGTGTGAATAAATGTGAAACCAGTTACCAGTCCTTACTCCTACACTAGCATACTACGTACTTTATTTACAAAATAACTCATTATTACTTACTAGGCTACTTAGATGAAAAATACTAGTAAATAATGAGACAATTAGATCCGAATTCATCAAACTTTGTTGATTTCTGATTTTATAATCTCGGATTGGTTATCGTGGTTTCAACAAACATTCCATTCAAAGTACATGGTGTCTTCTATAAGATGCCGTATTTCTTCAGGAGAAAATCTCCGATAACGGCTAATCTCGAGACTAGAGTTTGGTGAAACCAGTCCTTAGTCACATGTATATAATAGCAAATTTAAGAAAATAAACAAAATAACTACTTGAATGAGCCAATCTATGCTGTGTGATCTAGATTTAACTAGTCGATTACATACACAAGATTCCCAACTCTTCACGCTAAGCAATGGCAGTGATATTGCTAGCCTTGTATTACAAGGATTTACTAAATATACCTAGAACCTAAATAAGCTAGTTGAGCAAATATTTATAATAGTATTACATTTATATATTTTGGAGTTGTATTTGCTCGAACTTAAAACATAACGTTATGAATTATGCCCCAAACCATTTGAGATGAACTGAAAGGAATAAATGGAAAAGCTTAGATGCAGCAAGCACAGGAAATAATGTATAGTACATATACGAACATACACAGGAATTGAAAGTAGACTAACTTCATATAATGCTGCGATAAGAACAGTTAAGGTGGACTGAATTGTCGTTTTATTGGATTGCTAACAGTTAGCTAACTTAGGTATTTTTTATTGTCATTACCTTTTTACTAACCTACACAGTACAATAAAGCATTTACTTTCTTGTACTGTACCAGTAGGCAGTAACCACAAAAACCAAACCTACAATTAAATTAGATACATAGCAGGGCATAAAATTCCAACTCTACATTAGTAGCTAAATTTAAAGGATAAATCCATTTCCTTGGTGAAGCGTATTCAGTATTTTCCCATGATTCCAGACACGTTAATTATTAATTTCATTCAAGCCTTAAGTCAAAGAAAAATACATGGCCAACAGTTAATATACACACACATACAACTACAACACAATTCTCCCTGGCTTTATGACTTTCGACATTTCACCAAATTTGTTTAAGTCATTCTGTGCTACCAGTAGCCTACATACTATAAGTATAAAAGTCCTACTTAATAAAAGGTAGGCCAATGTATCCAATTTGCAAAACTATTCGTATTTTATTGAAGTGAGGAAAACAGCAGGATTATGTGATGTGTGCTATACCAGGTTGGCATTACTATTATTCGTTGCCACACCTAGGCCGTAAAAACTACAACTACACTACTACAATACAATACAATACAATACAACTGTTATAAAAATTAATCTTACTTTCAACATGTAGAAAAAAAAAAAAAAAAAAAAAAACACAATAAAGTAATAAGCACATACTATAAAGCCGCATTTACATCCACTAACTCTTGTAAATTAACATAACGCAAATTTCAAAACTTCTTCAAATTTATATGGTTGTCTACAACCAATCTATGAAATTAACAAAAATTTACTTCAATCAACAAATCAGAATATTTCTGGGGGAGAGAATTTGCTCTGCGCATGCGCCACTTAACCAACTTTGTCAAATTAACAAAAAGTTGAATTTGATTGAACTTTTGCCTCAGCTTGGCTTGGCGTACGTAGCGTTAATTTGCTTAATTTCGATGTAGACGATGCCATTTGATTTGTACAGGCTCAACTCGTGGGCGTACGTCAAGTAAGTTAATTTACGAACGTTAAGTGGTTGTAAACGCGGCTTATAATTGTGTCTTCAAACAAGACTTTCAAAGGCACTTAAATTCTAGTTTTCGCCGAGGGATGGAAATGCACTACAGGTCTGTGTGGAGGGTGCGGCTGTCGAAACGCACCCTACGCTCGTCCGATGTCGACCGCGGGCTGTCGTCCGTCTCGGCATCTCCGTCCAGAGAGTTGACCAGCGACGAGGTGAAGCTGAACTCGGAGTTCGCGCCGCCGTTCAGATCGGCGCCGTCGCTACAAACATTCGTATCAACACACGCTCAGTTACAGGAACTGTTTTTCAGTGCGGCATTATACTCCCATATATAGGGTATACTCTAGATAAGCATGTAACGTTCCGCCCCCTATCAGTAGTGTGGGGAACAGGGAAGGTTAGGGTAAAATGGATATCCGGGTAAAAATGTAAGTTATAGAATACCTGTATATTCCGTTTGATGTCCGATGGATCGTCCTCTCGTCGTACGCCACACGTGGTCTTAAAACATATAATACACTAACACTACTAATTCACTATTCACACTATTTAAGTTCGTTGGAAGTGCACTCCGAAGTTAAGCGACTAAATCAACTATGGTCTATACACAAAATAAAACACGTTTAATAGTTGGATGCTACCACACGAAGGATATACTGGTTCGAAAACCGAGGTGCACCTGTTGTCACACGAACGTCCGGTGTCTTCGGCGCCCGGACCACCACTGCCCTTCCCCTAACGCTCTCTTTCGCGCGGTACCCTGCCTGAGGGGTTTTGTTGGTATTTTGTTGTATTCTCCGGATAGGTAGGTATAGGACGGGATAAAATGATAACATGTAGTGGGTGGTAATTGAGGTAAGAATCGGTAATTGGCAATTTAGCAAAAGGATGGATAACACTTGCGCCAAGAGGGGGTGTAGTCATGAGGCGCCTCACCTCTCTTTTCCCAGGGGTCATTCCCCCCCGCATATCTAACGGTGGTACTGGCAGGGTTGTTGCCTCAGGGTAAATGTAGCTAGGCGGTTGTTGGTTCATTACATTGCCCCCTGAAGAGGTGCGCCGGGGCTGGTAGGGCGCCTAGCATCCTCTTTACTATGAACCACCAACCCATCTCCCGCGCCCTGGTCCGATGTCATTGTGTATCTGGTAGTGCCTGTACATATGGTTTCATGTTAACCACATTGTACACTCCTTTGTTCTTGCCTGCTTTATCGGCGAGTTGGTACGCATTTGCTCCCGTGATGGCAGTGACCCAGAAGGGACCTGCATATAGGTGAAAAAACTTCCTGGTCTCTTTTGAAAGCGTGCTGGATAGATGTAGGGTTTTCACTAAGACCGGATCCCCGACCTTGAAAATTGTCGCTCTCGTTTTGTGTTGTGCAGCATGTCTCTCTCTACGTTTTTCTCCTTTACTGGCTAGCCTTTCCTGAGCCAAGATAACTTTATGCTCTAACGTATCGTCTCGTTCGTTATCATCTGGTAAGGAAATGATCTTGTCCATCGCGCGCTCAGGTCTCTTGCCGAAATGCAACTCATAGGGTGTGAACCCTGTACCCTCATGGTATGTAACATTTAACCATGTATTTATTGAGGGGACTAGGTTTGGCCATGTGGTGTGTTTAGTGCTGCAGTACGCCCGAAAGATTCTCCCCAACTCTCTCATGATACGCTCGGAAGGGTTTGACTGCGGGTGGTGTATAGATGTATGCTTCACGTCTACTCCCAGCTCCGTAAGTGTGTTCACCCACAGGTGAGACGTATACTGCGTTCCGTTATCCGAAAGCATCATTTTCGGTTTACCCACTTTGTCGAAATATGTAAGGGCTCTGCTGGTAATGGCCTTGGCTGTTGCTCTTTTCAACGTGTACAGTGTCACGTACTTTGTAAAGAGATCGACAAACACCAGTATGTATTGTACTCCACCCTGGCCGGTTGGAAGGGGCCCATAAAGGTCCGTAGCCACCATAACACCTTTTGCTTGTGGTAGGATTGGGTGTAGAATGCCATGTTGTGTTCTATTTGGTACTTTAGTTTTTTGGCAGGTATCACATGATGCCAAACTCTTCCTCACTGAGCGGGCCATGTCTTTCCAGTAAAAATGTTCCATGATCACCGGAATACATTTTGCTGGGCCAAAATGTCCTAGCTCCTCGTGAACGCTCCATATTATGTCTTGCGTGAGCGTAGTAGGCACACAAAGTCTCCAGGCTAGTTTGTCGTTGTGCTTGTTGTGATACAGCTGTTCGTTAAACATCCTGTAGTGAGCCCTGTACGTGTCATGTTCTGGTATGCTATCTTCGGCCAAGGCATCTATAATTTTGCGTAAATGAGGGTCAACCCGTTGATGTTCTGCGATGGTTTGCAAGGCTTTCCTTAGCTTGTGCGTAATCACTTTCTCTAATTTGGCAATCAGGATTTCATTGTCTGAATGGCATTCTTGTGGAATTGTATTATATGCTGTGGGCGTTGGAAACCTACTCAAGGTGTCGGCCACGAGGTTGTCCTTCCCTTTACAATACTCAATTTTTGGATTAAATTCTTGTATGAAAAGAACCCAACGCGTCAACCTGCCCGGTAAGAGGCGACAGCTTGTAAGGAAGGTTAGGGCTCGATGGTCAGTTAGAATGGTCAAGTCCGCTCCTAGGACGAAACTCCTAAACTTTCCCAATGAGTATACGATACTTAAACATTCTTTCTCCGTCGTTGTAAAGTTCAGTTCGGCCCCCTTCAAAGTCCGCGACGCCATGGATATGACTTGGAGGTCTCCTTTCAAATCTTTTTGGTACAGTTGACCCCCTATCCCAATCGCGCTCGCGTCACACTGCACGTAAAATGGTTGTGCCAGATCCGGATGTGCTAGTGTTACCGACGTAAGAAAATGTTCTTTCACCTTTCTAAACGCCACTTCCATTTCTTCATCCCACGTCCACTTAATGCCCTTCCTCGTTAAGTGTAGTAAGGGTGCTGTTGAATCGGCGAAACGACATGCAAACCTCCGATAGTAGCCACACATACCCAAAAATGCCCTGAGCTGCTTGACATTCTTTGGTGTAGGCCATTTTTCAATAGTCTCTAGCTTGGAAGGATCAGTGGCTACTCCCCTTGGCGACAGTATGTGCCCCAGAAACGGCACTTCTTGTCTTGCAAATATGGATTTTCGTATATTTGCCGTCATTCCTGCTTTTTGCAATCTACGCAACACGGCTTCAATATGGTGGAGATGCTCCTCAAATGTAGCTGATGCTATAAGCAGATCATCCACATATGCCGTGACAAATTGCATAAGTTCAGGTCCCAGGATACGGTCGAGCGCTCTAGTGAAAGCCCCTAAGCTTACACTTAAGCCAAAGGGAAGTCGACACCAGTGGTAAACCCTCTGGTTGTACCGGAAAGCCGTGTATTGCCTGCTGTTTTTGTGTAGAGGGATTTGCCAATACGAGGCTGTGAGATCGATGGTCGAAAAATACTTAGCCCCCTCAAACTTCTGCAGTATTTCCTCGGGCACATTAGGGCAATCCCGGTCGGGTTCCAGGATACGGTTTATTTCACGGGCGTCCAGACATATTCGAACCGATTTGTCTTTCTTTTTTACCACTACTATAGGGTTTATATATGAACTTTCCGACCGCTCGATTATGCCATCCTCCACCAGGCTAGCAATGTGGTTATCGACTGCCTCGCGTTGAGCAAAGGGTACAGGGTACGATTTTTGAACGAACCCATCTGTCTTGCGCACTCGTAAGGAACACTCATATGCATTCGTCAACCCGGGTTTGTCTGAAAATACCTCATCATATCGAGTCAACAACGTATGGAGTTCCCCCCGCTGGTCCTCCGTCAGGATGTCATTGTCTGCGATGACTGCCTGAGGTTTTGCTTGGCTCATTTGTGCCCCCTTAACAGTGTCTTTCTCATCTTGCGGGATATTGTTAATGGACAACGTGCTGGTCGGTGTGTCTGGACAAGGTCCTACTGATATATGTAGTAGCGGTCGGTCCTCTTGACTAGTATCTTCTACGCCTATGGTCGTGAGTGGTCCTCCCACTGTAGTTCCCTCAATGGTGATAACATTGTGCTCGAAGTCTAGGTGTACCTTAAATTTAGTCAACCAGTCGACACCCAGAATAACAGGCTTTACCAGATCTCGCACAATGAAACATCCGATCTCCGTCTTTGTGTTCTCAATATCAATTTGTATGTAAGCTTGTTGGCATACACGTTGACTGCGTTTGCCTGTTGCTCCGACCACACTTACTCCCACCACTGGCAGGACTGGTATACTGCTATGTTGTGTGGCTAGTTGGTCCCAAAACATCTGCGAAATACATGAAGCCTCACAACCCGAGTCTAATAGAATGTCACATACCTGGCTGTGAATTACGGCTTGTATTATGGGACATTCTATTTTGGGAGGTAATGCGCCCCCCTCTGGCGTGTCTAAAATATCGTCGCTTGGCTTCGCGTATATTGCTGAAATGATGTGTTCTTTGTCCGACTCTACTCTGTGCCACTCGGCCGGAACGCCTCTCCCTCGTGTTCCGGCCGCCGGTCGTTTTCCGTCAGCGCTTCCTGCTCAAACTCTTGTTGTACTTCCAGGGTACGTACTTCCCTGGCTCCCCGGTCCCTCCAGTTGTTGAATTGGGTTCTGCGATCGTTTTCTGCGTAATCGCCATTATTTCGGCGGTCATTTGACCCGGAACCCCGGTCTTGTGCCGCCGTGTTGTTCCGCCGGTCGCTTGCCGCGGTGCCTCTAGTCTGCGGCCCCCCACCAGGCGCGCCACTATCATTGTAGCTCCTCTTCGCGCGGTAGTCACTAGCGTAGTTACTAGCAATCTCCTTGTCGTCTGCATCTAGGCGCTCTAAAAAGTCCATAACGCCGTCTTTTGTCATGTCTGTGTTCCATAACGCTATCTTCACGTCTTTCTTGTAGTGTTTCACTAGTTGTTCTATTAGGTCCTTTTCTGCGGGTGGGTTGGTAATGTGCTTTGCCACACGATAGTAGTATGCGAAATATTCCGCCCGCGACTTCTTACCTGGCGTGAAGGTCCCGCCAAAAATGTGTCTCAGGACATTACTTTGGTGTTGCTGCCCCCAGTATTTGGCTAGGAAGACTTCCCTAAACTGTTCGTAGGACTCGAAATTGATCGCGTTCTCATTAGCCCAATGGCCTGCAGCCCCCACTAAGCACTGCACCACCAGGCTGAGTCTGTTGGCAGGGGGAATGTTGATGTTGTGGAAATTCCTCTCGATGGCGGTAATAAAATCAACTGGGTGCATTCCTGTGTCACCCCCCATAAACTTCAGCCCTGATCGGACCAGGCTGTCCCATGTTTGGAGCCGAAAGTAGAGGGTGTTGGCATCCTCTACCTTATTGTTTCGCTCTGCATCGACAACTTTGTTATCCAGACGCTTTGTAAGTTCCGTCACATCATACGTAATTGTACGCACGCAAGCATCTAGGGCACGCGTCTCGTCCGCATCTATTCGCGCCTGATTGTGTAGCTGATCAATTGATCCCTTCAACGTCTCTACTTCTGTCGAAATCATCTGTATATCTTGTTGGATGCTTTCGATAAATGGGGTGAGTTCGGACAGCACGGCCGCCTTTACGCTCTGCCTACAAATAGTCAGAAGCGTCTGAACCACCTCGTCCGCAGCCTCCTCTCCTCTGTCATCGCCGGTACCCAGCGACATTCTACTGGCAATTACTATATTCACCGCTTCTAACAGTTTGTTAAAATCATCCTTTCCCGCGTCAGTCATGTTCTCACTCAGTACGGGTGAGCACAGGGGTATGAGGACTTCCTTTTATGTTGGGCGCCAATGTAACGTTCCGCCCCCTATCAGTAGTGTGGGGAACAGGGAAGGTTAGGGTAAAATGGATATCCGGGTAAAAATGTAAGTTATAGAATACCTGTATATTCCGTTTGATGTCCGATGGATCGTCCTCTCGTCGTACGCCACACGTGGTCTTAAAACATATAATACACTAACACTACTAATTCACTATTCACACTATTTAAGTTCGTTGGAAGTGCACTCCGAAGTTAAGCGACTAAATCAACTATGGTCTATACACAAAATAAAACACGTTTAATAGTTGGATGCTACCACACGAAGGATATACTGGTTCGAAAACCGAGGTGCACCTGTTGTCACACGAACGTCCGGTGTCTTCGGCGCCCGGACCACCACTGCCCTTCCCCTAACGCTCTCTTTCGCGCGGTACCCTGCCTGAGGGGTTTTGTTGGTATTTTGTTGTATTCTCCGGATAGGTAGGTATAGGACGGGATAAAATGATAACATGTAGTGGGTGGTAATTGAGGTAAGAATCGGTAATTGGCAATTTAGCAAAAGGATGGATAACACTTGCGCCAAGAGGGGGTGTAGTCATGAGGCGCCTCACCTCTCTTTTCCCAGGGGTCATTCCCCCCCGCATATCTAACGGTGGTACTGGCAGGGTTGTTGCCTCAGGGTAAATGTAGCTAGGCGGTTGTTGGTTCATTACAAGCATCTCCACCAAATAGGGGTGTTTGAGACCAGTAGGCCTACCTGTCAACAGTGAGGGAATAGGGATCAAGATCTTCTTCTTCTTATGCCAACAATTGACCTATTTGGTCATCATGCGTTTTTGCATTTCCCAGTAGAGATAGGATTCTTTTTCTGCCTCCGCCATATCTTTTGGCATTGCATCTCTTATATCTTGGAGTGCCGGGCATCTACGTAAGTGCTCCCTGGTATGCTGTTCTGTTGTACATAGTGTGCATGTGCTACAAGATAGGAGTCACCTTCCTATTTATACGAACAGAACTGGCAGGTGAACGTGACGCAATGAGCGGACAAAGAGGGAGGAAAAAGAAGCGTGTCTCTACTGGTTGACCAGATCCAGCACGACGGCATAATAGCCAAATGTAGGCATTTAACAAGGAATCGCTCACCTGTCTTGCTTGGGTTCCAACGTGTCGAGACTGGAGCAGCTGTAGTCTATGTCCTCCTTGCACGCCAGCCTGCCCTCCATGCGTACGAGCTGCAGCGCCGTCTGGTCTGCGGCCACGTGACTCAGGTAGACGCTGCCCTCCCCCACCGCGGGGCCCAGGTAGCGCGGGGTGTTCAGCTCGACGAACGTCTGGCGGGGGTAGTTGGCCGACGAGTCTGTGCTGTCGTCCCGGCTGACGGCAAACGAGCCGGTCGACAGCCGCATCACCTCCACGCTCGTGAAGTGGAAGATGAACAGGTACGGCTTGCGGTACGCTGGAAACAACAACGGGCAATGATTTATGACGATAAATTAACTGCATTTTTTTATAGTTATCAGGCTAGTTTGTTTTATTTCCATATAGGGGCCTAATAATGAAATCTTTACAGATTGAATTAAATTACCATTTCGTGTGTACAGGAAATTGTCAGTCAGGATGCGCCATTTAAATGATATAACAAAAAATAAATACAAATAAGGAAAATAAGCAAGAAAAGTTACCAAATAAACATTCAGTCAAAAATTACAAAATAATAATATTTCAACAATTAAGAAACACGAATGGGTAAGCTCGCAATAGCCTACTAGATCACACAATAATTAAGGTATTTTATTGAGAAGTTGTTGAGAACATATCACATGTCGCATGTACCTGTGACATGCGTGGATATAACGTAGAAAACGATTATATTTAAATAAATAAATAAATAAATAAATACATAAATAAATAAATAAATAAATAAATAAATAAATTAATTAATTAATAGGCCCTAAATAAATTAATTAATAAATAAATAAATAAATAAATAAATAAACAAATAAATAATAAATAAATAAATAAATAAATAAATAAATAAATAAATAAATAAATAAATAAATAAATAAATAAATAAATAAATAATTAAATAAATAATTGAAAAAATAAATAAACTCGGGTATTATCTTACAGAATGCCATCGGCAGGTGACTCCACTTGATGTCGTTCGCTCGTGTGCGCTGACCGTACTTGTCAACGAACACGCCGAACTCGTTGAAGCACAGCAAGTACTCGAGGTCTGTCTGCGACTTGGACACGTCAAGTATCGCCACCGGGAAGCTGTTCAGCTGCTGGGCGCCCTCAACGGCATTGTGGAGGGATTTGTCGGCCGAATCGAGGAACTCTGCATTAAATAAAACGATTTTAAATTGTTTTTTAAGATAAATGTAAAGAACATAGAATAAATACTACATTTGAACCAACAATGGCTGGCAACAGGCCATGACGTCCTGCAGCATCACCTGAGCCGCTTTAACATCAGCAAAGAACCGGCAACGTGTAAATTGTGCAGCTCCGATGTACAAGACAGGGCACATCTTTTTAGATGTGCTGCCCTCAAGGTTTTTATCGACTCCCTGCCCAATGATATGAGCAGGCCAGAAAAGGAAGCAGTTTTATATTGGATAGTAAGACAAAAGAATGGCTGAAAAAGCCATCTTGGCACAAGAAGGAAAAAAAAAAACAATGAGAAAATATAATGGCAACATTTATTATCATCTTGTATTCATCTACTACCTTACAATTTACCAGTGAGTACTATCAACTACATTCACCTAAACTAAGTCTATATTCTAGTTTAAATTTTAAATCCATGATATGATTCTATTAACAATAAGAAAAAAAGTAGTCTAGGTATGAAACTGCCAAACACATAGGCTTCATAGGGAAGTGCTATTTGCTTCCAATGACGATCTATCTCAGTTAGTTTATATGTACTATTATATGGCTCACCTTCGGCACTGAAGTCCCGCAAGTCGATCTCGAAGAACTTGTTGCATCCGACGAGGATCGAGTGAGGAGAGAAGTGGATGCAGCTGCACGGCTCAG
Organism: Isoperla grammatica; assembly: GCA_945910005.1. Lineage (NCBI taxonomy): Eukaryota > Metazoa > Arthropoda > Insecta > Plecoptera > Perlodidae > Isoperla > Isoperla grammatica. The sequence continues at coordinate 46,627,892 of OX246740.1, forward strand.
ACGTGTCCAGAACCTTTACCACGTTGAAACCGTTCTGGTTGATGCTCCAGGTCAACAAACTACGAGAAACAAGTTTATTACCGACTGGCAACCACTGTATGATCTAGGGATGACATCGGGTACCCGGGTAACCCGGGTACCCGGCTCCAAAGTGTTACCCGGAGCCGTTTTTCGGGTCCGGGTAATTTTTTAGTCCGTTTCTAGGCTATATTTACGTGCCAGTATTGCTGCAGTTGATTTAGATGGAGCCAGCAGGTAGGGTGCGCGCCGACCTTTCCACAACACGTGACCCGGCGGGGAACAGAACAGACGCGAACCGACTTGCATTCGTTACTGTTTGTTCATTGTTTAACATTCTGGTGAACATTCTGGCTAACACTTGTTCTATTACAATTTATTTTACTAGAAACAGCATGTTTTATGTACGTGCTTCAGTTGTGTATTGCGAAATGTTTTTTTTTACTCCACGTGATTACTACAGGCGTATTCCAAGGGGCTATTTGAGCAGGCGGCATGCATGTCATTCGTCCCTCGTCTTCGCGCCCTTCACAAGGCCTAGCGACGACCTTCAAATCAAGTCTACACATCGAAAAATACGTTTTCAGGATCCGGGTACCCGGGTAATATGAGAGCTGGAACCGGTTCCGAATTTTATTACCCGATGTCATCCCTAGTATGAACACACATGGACCTTTGACTTGTCGACTATTATCATTCAACTCAAGACCGGGGAAGTGTGAACATAAAAAACTATATTATCTAGAGTTTCCTCTTCCACACCAGTAAAACTACTTTATTCAAAGTGTGGATCTATTCTAGGGCAGAAAATAAGTGGCAACAGAAATGAAATTGCTAAGAGCACAGTGGGGAGATCAAAAAGAGACTGGATACAAAATATAACAATACAGAGAAGTTTTAGAATGTAAAAGTGTGAAGGATGGCGATAGAAAGAGTGCAGAGAAAACTGTCTGCCAAGAACGGTAGCAAGGCAGCGCAGAGGAAGTCCAAGGAAGAGACGGAAGGAGATATCAAGCAGAGACCAGAAGAAGATGAGATGAGGGAATTGGAAGAGTGAAGAGGATGGCCGGATAGGCCAAATGTGGGCATATAATACAATGGAAGTTCATTGGAGCCAAACCAATCACGACAGGGAACAAAAATAGGCGCGGACAATCACAAAGAGTTCGTACTACACATAAGGGACCCCTGATTGCATCTAGCCGTCAACATTATAACTGAATAGGATAGACATTAAATAAATACATAAATAAATAAATAAATACATAAATAAATAAGTAAATAAATAAATACATAAATAAATAAGTAAATAAACAAATAAATAAATATATAAATAAATAAAAAAAAAAATAAATAAATAAATAAATAAATAAATGAGAATGTACGAGAAAATAACGGCGAGGGGACCCAGAGCGGTTCCGAAACACGTCAACATGGTTTTAGGTGAGTGTGACCGACGTGGCGCAATAACCCGATATAGTTTTAATTTTACAAACAAACAAATAAGTAAAAAAATAAATAAATAATAAATAAATAAATAAATTTATAAATAAATAAATAAATAAATAAATAAATAAATAAATAAATAAATAAATAAATAAATAAATAAATAAATAAATAAATAAATAAATAAATAAATAAATAAATAAATAAATAAATAAATAAATAAATGAGTGTCAACTGTCACTCACACTAGCTTGTCTGCGGTGGCGGCGCACAGCACAGTGCGGGCGTGGTGTCCGTTGTGGTCTGCGTTGACGGCAAACAGGTGGCAGCACGCGTCGGAGCCGGCCGTCGTCACGAGTACGGGCTTCGTGTCGACCGTAGGGTTGGAACACTCGGCAGCCTCCGCCGACGCCACCAGCTGACGAGACTCGCACTGGACCAGCGCTCGGCTCTCGCCTGCATCCACAAGAGTGTTACGATTTAATCATTTAAAACACGTTTTTTTTAAGGTTGCATATCGATGCTAAATTTCAGCATCGACATCGAAATCAAAACATCGATGTCACATCGCGATGTCGGAAATTTTTCGACAACGACGTCAAATCTGAAATAATCGACATCGAAAAAAAATCCTTGAACAATGTAAAAACTAAAAAGAAAAACTAGCAAAATCGTTTCTTGTTCATCGCAATACCTTCTGGTAAGTTGATATTGTGTTTTTTTTTTTGATAATTATTATTTTGTGTAAAAAACGATTCGATTTATGAAAAGACAAATCGATGTCGGAAATTTGCATCGACATCAATTATTAATCGATTAATCGATGTCGATGGGCAACATTAGTTTTTTTCATTACATCAAAATTCAAAACTGAATTAAGTTACATTGAAAAAATACTACATATTAACAACCGACTAGTCTCACGTAAAAACAGCACCAAAATAATGTCTGAATGCTTGACTCAATTTTCAATGTACGAATTGTGGTTTCATAAGAACTAAAACCTAGATTTAAAAAATACTTAACATTTTTTAAGGTTTTAAGAATATTTTAAGCATAAGACCTACGGTTGTTATTGGTAGGCCTTAACTAAAATAATTACAATTAATCAGTTGCCCAGCAATGATAAAAATACACGAATGATTTTCGATATTTTTTTTAACACCACAATTCACTCAATCATCACTTTTTCAATATTGTGTGGTGTTCTCAAGATACAACTAAGAAGAAAACGGTTATTTTGAGTGTTTTATAGATAAACTACCCTTCTGCCTTAAACCCATTGTAGGATACACCCTGCACCTGTAATTAGAAGTTTGAATAAATTCGTATTAGTAGATAAAATCGAGGTATTACTGTCACCATCCTCCTACGTACCGGCAATCATGATCGCGACGCCCAAGTGATGCACGAACGCCACTTGATGCACTTCAGTCACCCCGGCGATGTGGACGGGCGTCGCGCTCGCTCCCTTGTCGCTGATGCGTAGCGAGTAAAGGCCCTCTTGGGCTCCGAGCAGCAGTAGCGAGGGGGAGAGCTGGAGGACGCAGTTCACGTCCATTGCCTGCGCCCTGGGTAGTGACAATAGCGTCGAGCCCTGAAAATATTTAGTTGTCTACATTCAATTCCCATTGATAGAGATCCGTGTAAATGGTTTTATTTTTTTCAAAATTTCGTTTTTGAAAATCCAAATTTCGCTGTTGAGCAATTTTTTTGCATTTTTGGCGGTGTTATTTTTTGTATGCCAGCAAATTTCAAAATGCGCAACAAATCCAGGAAAACTTCAATATAGGCCTAATCTGGTCAGGAAATGGAAGCAACCTACCATTAGTAGATTTTAATTTAATGACACTTACTTAAAACTTACTTGTAGAGCCTTTTGGGAAATTAGGATATGAATAAGCATACTAGAGGGCCACAGTTTTAAATTGCAGATAACTTGAACTTTATAATAGTAATTAATACAATTATGATTTTGTAAACACTGTCAAGCTTTGACGTTCTTTTTTGACTGCACACGATGCACTTAACACTGTAAATAAAGTAAAAATAGAGTAACCGGTAGGCCTGAATACAAATAAAATTCCATGAAAAACACTTCTAGGCACACAGGCACATCACTTAGACAAACCAAAGTCTACTGCTTTGATTTACCTTTTAAATTAATTCACACGAAGGCTAGGAATCACGTTGCACAACGTCTGGCTGGTCTAGTTGAAGGAGACCATGGTGAGTATCTCTGCATTTTCAGGCTTCAGACGCCTTCTCCTGTCACTTACAACAACTGAATGTTGTGAGAAGGAACGCTCCGAATCGACATTTGAAGTGACTGCCCAGATGATGAACAACGAGGCAGCTGAAAATGCAGGATACTCAGCTTTGATCGAACAAAGCAAACTGCATATATCTACGTTGCTCATATTTGGCTTGCCAAGTTCTTCTACCACTAGATTTTTTAGTACAGAATATCCTTCAAGGAAGGTAACACTGTCAATTTTTAGGCTTTGTGGCAGTGCAATGTTTTTGAGATTGTTTTCAATGTCTCCAACCTGAAGCAAGCTGCGAGTTATATTCCTGGGATTGAACAGTTGGTTACATGCGACCAATTGCTTCCTAGCAGGATCATGTATTTTGAGATCGTTGAGTTTCGTGGCACTTTTTTGGCTAGTTAGTTTGAGGATTTCAATTGTGGAAGCCCTCGTCACCAAATTCAACTCTTGCAGCTTTGAGTTCAAATTTGTTGAGAACACACCCTTAGATAGAAGATCTAGCTTTGAACCAATGTCTTCTAGTTTTGCATAGAGGACATGTGCAGTTGGGTATGAGTTCCCTTCTAGGAACTTGATTGTGTTTACAATCTTGTCTGCATTTTGAGTCACAAATATTGCTTGAGTCAGCACAATGTTCAGCTCTTCAGCTGTCATTGCTTTTATGAACTTTACTCCAGCGTTTTCCTCACTGAAATCTTCCAGAAACTGTACGATATCCAGAAGATATTCACTTATGTAGAACACTGAAACGAACCAAGAATTCCACCGAGTCAGAACAGGCATGGGGAACTGTTTAACTTTAGTAGAATCCTCGCCATACCTGTCCCGAAGAAACTCGGCATATGAATGCTTCCTTTTTCGTGTATTAAGGAAGACGCTTTTAATTTTTGCAACCACTGTATTCAGCTCGTCTAGCTGACTCTGCCAAATTTGGCCCACAAGATTCAGTTTGTGGGCCCAGCATTGAGTATGGGCAAGATGGTCACCAACTAGCCCACTCAAAGTTTGGTGACATTTCGTCATATATCTAGCCGAGTCTGTGACGAAATTGACACAGTTTTCATAGTCAATTTCGTACTTTTTTAAAGTGTCAATTACAGCATTCGCACACGTCGCATTGTTGGCCTTGTCGAGGACAACAGACGCAGCGAGAAATACCTCTTGGCTTGATGAGGGTTCCATGAGCCGGAAAAGGATATTGAAAACACAGTGGCCGGATTTATCAGTTGTTTCATCAGACAAAATCGCGATGAGTTTTCCCTTAACTGCATCCTTTATCTTCTCTACAGTCTTCGCTCCAACAATGGGGATGTAATGCCGCCGAATTCGATCGGCCGTTGGCAAATCCCCACTTCCTTTTATGTATTTCCCCATCCAATTCCTCATTTTTTCGTTATTCAGTTTCTCCACGGAAATTCCCGCGCTCAAGAAAGCCTCGACTGTCTCGATAACAAATTCTTCTTTGTCGTCTTTAGCTTTCTTAGAGACTGTGAAAGTCTCCGACATAGTCAACTGTCTCTTCTTCTTCTCCTTCGAAGCTTTTATTTTCCCACATTTATGACGTTCGCTGATGACGTGCTTCTTGAGCGTGTCTTTTCTTTCGTGTTCCAAACGTACATCACAAAACGTGCACATTAATATTTTATTGTCGCTGATGAAAAAACCCTCGTCTTTAAACTCCGCGACGCGATCTTTTAACGAGACCGAAGGTTTCCCCATTTCGAGCACACGTGTTAGTCTAAATGTAATACTGGTTACAGATACGGCCTAAGTAACTCGCAATTACGTCTGCATTCTGCTCCGAGTGACACTCGACTGCCGACTGACGACTGTCGAGTGCTGGTTCTGGTTGGTCGAGCTATTTTTAGCAAGACGTAGGAGGACGAATTTGTTGAATGGCGAACAAAGAGAGACCTGTCCTGCGACCGTGAAAGAGAGAGAAAGGGGTGGCGTGACCTTGGAGGCCAGTAGCTGGTACCAGTGAACGCACTTGACAACAGTAGCGAGCAAGAAAGATAGAGGACGCGACGCTTTGTGTGCGAGAGAGAAAGAGGAGACTCCAACCAGTCGCCTGACTGCAGCAGCAGTCGGGCAGCACAAGACGGGATTTCGATAACCCAAGCGGGGGGGGGAATGCAGTACAGTCACCCAGGAAAACATTGACCAATTAATTAGTAAAAATTGCGATTTTGATCGTGTTTTGGTGATTTCGCGGCATTTTACCGGGAATATGGGGATTTCGTGCTTTCCAAATTCAGTGTGTATTATTTCGCGAATACGCCCGATTTCGTTTTATTTCGTTATTCAAAAATACCATTTTTGGCAATAGAACTGTTCATTATGCCAAGATTTTTTAATTTCGGGCAGTTTAGGATGATTTCGCGGTATCGCGCTTTGCGAAATGCACGCATCTCTACCCATTGATTTTTATTATGGGTATGCTTATGTTACATTTTTATTCCACACATTTTGGGGGGAAAATGAGATTTACTGATTTGGGGGTTATTGTAAGTCACACAAGCACTTCATTCAATCGAGATTATGGAAATTCTTTTCCTTCTTTTCATATGCACACATTTTTCGCAACTTTTAACTCGTCAATCATAAATTTTTAAGTTTTCCAGAAAAAATAAACTGAATAAATAGAACTATTACACAAAAACCAATTCACTCAGTCCACATACATGGTTATACACAGGTAAACAAAGGTATGAAGGTTTCATAGCACATACATAAGTTTAGTTTCATTTTCTTATCACCCTTGTTCAAAGCAGTTAGGTACCAGAATGAGCAATATTTGACTAGACTGGTCAGCAACACGACAAAAGACCGACTTGCCTGGTATCGTGGCGTCTGCGAAGCGCCCAGCGAGGGGAACTGATTCGAGCGATGGATCACGGACTCCAGCGCGCTCACCCACGCCTGTTTGTCGGGGAAAGTGAGCGCCATGATCAGCAGAGAGTTGCTTGGCCAGCACGTGGTACGCGGGGTGATCACGACCTGGGGAAGTAGCGTAGAGATAGCGTTGTTTGTCAGGTACGAACATAGTAACTTTTAACTAGCAAGAAACGAAACGGTATATAAGAACAAAAAATATAGGAGTTAGGACTGGACTGCAAAAAACCCTTGTTGCTCGTCGGTTTTTCTTGTTTCTAACGTTTCAAAGGGTTAACATACAGGTTTAGGCTAAGTTTTTTAATTCTAGAATTGAGTTAACTATATTATGATCTTATCAAGATGATACTTTCATTTTTAATCTAATGTATATTATTTTACCATTTGTATTATACTACCGTAACTGAAAAAACGGAGCGAATAACTTAAAAGTCTTGAAACAGTATCTAATTATTTTTTGTTGTTTTTGTGTTTCATGTGATTAAATTGTGTTTTTTTATGAACCTTTAGGCCTGGAATAAAAATATTTAATAACACATACGGACTGTATGGTCTGGAATAATTATTCAACAACAATTGGAGAGAGAAGACTGAAATGGTTCGGACATGTCAAGAGGATGGAAAAAGAAAGATTGTTTTAGAGAATGCTAGAACTGGAGATTCCAGGTAGAAGAACGAGAGGAAGACCACGACAAAGCTGGCACGACAAAGTGAGGAAGGATGTGGAAATGCGAGGAGGGGACTGGAATGTAGTTGAGGGGGAAGAGTGGTGGCAGGATAGAAGAAGATGGAGAGGCGTATCTTCAATGCCGACCCAACGCAGAGTTGGACGTCGCAACAGATGATGATGATGATTCCAATCGTCGTCTCACCTTGAGAATGTAGGGCAGGTCCGTCTTGGCCGTGTCGACAACGTCCGAATATGGAACGGCGCTGAGGATGCTGGTGGTGCCATCCTTGGTGCAGACCGGCATCCTCTCGACGGGCTCCATGTTCTTGGAGGGTTCGTGCTCGTACACGAGGAGCGTGTCTCCCTCCAACACGAGGTACTTACGCTCCCAGCACGACTTGCCACGCCTACGAACATCCAGACAGAATGTTTAGTGGGGATTTTAGAGTGGGGACGAGTTAAGATTAGAATCGATAACTGTGATATAAAAAAAGGTAACGAAAAATAAATAAAAGCACTAAGCTCACAAGGAGTGGGAACTTTTGCACTCTGTAATCAAGATGGAAGATTTTATTATTTAAATTCATTTTGATTTAAATCAGATTTTAATTGATTTACTTTATTATTAAAAACATTTTTATTTTTTATAAAAAAAACATTTGATTTAGAACTGATTTAAATTAATTCCACCCTGTCTATAATAATATATTTTATTATATTAAATTATGAATCATAACTATCCTACCTGTATGAGCTTGGGGGGAAGGATAGGAACTTAGGAAGGAACCAACAGCTTACCTTGTAGTAGTTGCGGCCTTCGGAGTCGATAGAAACACAAAGCTTTTCCTCCACCTTCGTCGGGTGATCAAGGCCACGTCAGGCCGAAACTGTCTCAACGTTTTGTTTATATCTTTTTTGTGTTTCTATCGACTCCGAAGGCCGCAACTACTACAAGGTAAGCTGTTGGTTCCTTCCTATCCTTCCCCCAAGCTCAAACCTAGCCGTTAGGCAAACTTAGGCATAGGATAGGATTTTCACATATCCTACCTGTAGCCTGTACATATTTCATAATCGAGGATTGACATGAATTTTCCAAATTTTTTCAGATTGTTGAACAAGTAGTGTTTTTTCTTTTTTCCACACTTATTCACACGAACAACGATTTCGCACGCGTTCACATCTGATACGAGGACACTCACTGCGGTAGTTTGACGTATCCCTCCATCCTGACGGGCGTCGAGTCGTCGCCGGACGTCGACCGTCCGTCCAGGTCCGACCCCTGGCTCTCCTTCCACGACTGCGAGAAGTGTCTGGCAAAGCCGTCGGGCAGGCCGCAGGTGGTCGGCAACAGCAGCGAACACTTGGGGTGCGCGGTGATCCGGCACTCCTGACAGACGGTCGCGTTGCGGCCAAAGTGGATGCTGTCCAGGCAGCAGGCGCACTTGGTGGCGCGCATGCTCAGCTTGGGCTCGAACCTGGGGCAACAGTGACGTGAACCAATGTATAGGGATGGGACGTTTAAACGTTTAAACGTGGGAGTGGCTTAAAATTAAACGTTTGTACTTTTTACGCCTCGTTTAAACGTGTGTACAGAAGTGTTTGTAAAGATAAGAAACAAATATTTTACAACGGAGCGTACCGCAGTACTAGTCTACTATTATAGTTTTTTCTAGCTACAAATTGTATTTTTACACAATGTTTCGGAACTTTTCGGAAATTTGCTGCAAAGGTCATTTTATTCATCTCGTGGCAGGGGATAGAGCGAATAAAACGTTTAAACGCGAGTTTTAAAACCGGTTAAACGTTTAGGCTATTAAACATATTTGCCCATCCCTACCAATGTATTTAGTTATATGCACATAGGAATCACCAACAGCAGTATGTGCAGTCTAGGTATGAGGGAGGGAGGAACAGAACAGAGAGCATCTGATGAAATGTCCAAGTCTTAAAGATGAAGTAGATGCCCTTCCACCTGGCATGAGCTATGAGGAAAAGGAAGCCTGTCTCTACTGGAAAACCAGAAAGTGCATGATGACCCAGTAAGCCAAAAATGCCAGCATAGGAAAAGAACAAGACAGTGGAATCTCAATTTGACTTGAAATATTCTTAGTTTGATGCTCCGCTTCTGCTCCCCTCAAATCACTACATGACCCCCCCCCCCCCCTTACCACTGCAACAACCTGAAAAAATCATACATTTATTCATTTCATATAAGGCTATAGTATATTACTTATAATTAATCAATAATCAGTAGAGGCAAGTATTAATGGTGAATAAAATGTACAATTTTCGGCATACAAAATCATTCATTTCGGTATAATATTTCGTCAGATAAACCAAATTTCGTCATTAAAAATGACATTTCGTCACAAAAAAAAAATACATTTCGTCGCAAAAAACAAGATTTTGCTGTAAAATATACGGAAATTGTTAATGGCGTAAAATAATGCTTGTAGGGCTTTATACAAGGCCTAGGCTGACATATTTTAATAATACAAATTACAATTTTTATGTAGGAACTACCGCCCAACTACTGGTAGGGCCTAGCCTAAATAAAGAGCAAATAGTAGGGCCTACTACAAGACTTTAGTTTTTTGGCTTGCATTGGAATGTCAAACCAAGCATGAGTTCAACGTTTTCTGGACTAAGAGTGGTCCTTCTGTCTGTCAGAATGTTTCCATATGAGGAGAAGCCTCTTTCTGCGTCAACATTAGACACAGGAATCCACAGGGTTTTAACACACAGGTCAACGAAAACGGCGTGGTCACTTTTCAAAGAAAGTACAACTGGTAAGACAGACACTTCATTTCCTTCATCCAGGATACTTCTGACAGCATTCTTCAGAGCTAGATAGCCTTCCAGCAAATCCTTGGACGGCACTTCGGATAACACACAAGCTGTGGGACCTCCGCAACGTTTGTAGTCAGAATCGAACGGGGATCAAAAAGTTTTCCCATTTGTGAAATGAATTGCCTTGCTGTGTCAGCAGATTTCATTGCAGAAAGCTTCATATTGCTGTTGACTCCAATTTGCTTCAATGTTGCTTGGGTATTGTATTTCACAGTTACATTTTCCATTTTTGACAACACTGCCAGCGTTTCTTCACCAAACAAGCCTTCACTTATCAAGTCGAATCCATTTTTTAAATCCGAAAGCAGAGTTGGGGACGCTACTTTTAAAAAGTAGCATGCTCTCGCTACAGCTACTTCCTTAAAAAAAGTAGCTTTGCTACTTTTTGCTACTCTTTTTAAAATGTAGCGACGCTTTATATCCGCTACACAAAAAATGTAGCGCGCTTTTTTTCCGCTACATGCGTTATTTACATCTTTTTACAAAAAGTTTCAAGGGTTTCCCCGTGATACTTACTGGTATAAATCTGTCGCTGCTCCGCTGAGTGTGCTGGGATTGTATGAGCTGCGGTTGTGGGCGGGGGAGGGGGTTTAGGTTAGGGGGAGTGGCTGTCACACTTCCCAATCAGTCAATCACACGTGTTTTCAAAGTATCATTCTTCACCAACCCATCAACCACCCATCCATAAATTACACGAATTGATTATTTGAGGTTCGTTTCGTAAAGAAGCGGCCGATCGGACACTGGCCTGGCTTCACGAACAAAACGCCCGCCCATCCCAGCCCAGCGGGCAGCGGTCGTGACCACTCGTGCACGTGCGACCGGAAGAAAACCGATCGCGTTAATATATATATATATAATAATATATAATACAAACAAGTCGAAATCCCACCAAACAAACAGAAAAATCGGGAAACAGCTACTAAACGATGTCGACCTCACTCGAGCTCACACCAGAAAACAACTGTAGTAGCCAGCCTCAACCTGTTCTAAGCCGGACACACAGCAGGGGTGAATGAATGAACTGCGTCGAAGGGTTGGTGGGGGTGGCGAGGGATTATAGGGCAAACACCTTCCGAAATTCTTTGCTCAAAAATCAACCGTTATTTTGCAGCGTCGACTTGCGACTTTCCGTGCGTGGCGGGAAAATTAAACAACGTGAACTTCGTTGAAAGTAGCGTTAAATATTGCGCTACTTTTCTCGCTACAGCTACAAAATTTGTAGCATGCTATCGCTACATTTTGCTATTTGAATAATGTAGCGCGCTACCGATTACGCTACAGATAAAAGTAGCATGCTACAAGTAGCGCGCTACTTGTAGCGCGCTACTCCCCAACTCTGTCTGAAAGTCGGGATTCAAGGAGATGTGCAAATGGATAGCTCGATCCTTCCAATGTTGTAATGAGTTGGACAGTTGCCTGGCAGTGTTCAACTACGAAAGTAGCTTGGCACTGGACCACGGCTTGCACCGACGGAGTTATCTTCTTCAAGTTCTGGATCGCAGCACCCCCTTCTTCCACGGTTTTGAAGAACTCTATCAGATCTTCCAAGTATTCGTTGATGTACTCCACAGAATGATGCCATGAGTTCCACCTTGTTAGTACAGGCATTGGAAACAATTTCGGTTTTTTCTCGCCTTCTGGGTACTTGTTCTTCAAGAATGTCAAGTAAGCATGTTTTCGCTTCCTTGTGTTTAGAAATGCAGTCTTCACTTTACTCACCACATCATTCAATTGAACAAGTTCGGTCTGCCAGATGTTTCCTAACAGATTCAACTTATGTGCCCAGCATTGAATGTGGACAAATGTTTCCGAGAATAAAAATGCAGAATCTACTGCACATTTAGTCATATAACGCGCCGAGTCGGTGGACATGAACATTACATCTGTTAAGCTTATGTTCAAACTTGTCAGCACTTCTACGATAGCACGGCCACAATTGGCTGCATCAGCCTTGGATAAGATTTTAACACCCCCTACTATTAGTTTTGTTGTTGCCTTGCACTCTAACAGTTTTAGGAGCACTAAAAATACACAGTTTCCATTACGGTCTGTGGTTTCGTCGCAAAGTACTCCGACTTTAACGCCCTTCACGTGCTCCTTGGCTGCAATAGCTTCCTCCTCACGGACTTCTTGGATGTAGGTTTTCCTCAAAGTATCAGCTGATGGTAAATCTCCAGATCCTGAAGGAAAAAACAAACAAATATTACAAACTGAGTTTTACAGGCTACGCCAAGCAAGTTTGTGAAACAAAATCTGCAGTCGTCAAACTTTAAAATTGTTACAGGCTAGGGCTAGGCCTAGGCAGACCTTGCAGAGTGTAGTGACGTGCTTAGGCCTAGGCCTACATTGATGAACATGATTAAGATTTTAGCCTAGGCCTATGCCAAAGCTTGAGTGAAACTAGCCTAGGCCTAGGCCTAGGCTAGGCCTAAAATGTAAATTAGCTGGGGCCCAAACATTAGCAGTGAGGCTAGCCTAGGCCTAGGCCTATACCAAGGCTTAAGTAAACATAGGCCTAGGCCGTACAGAAAAATAACTTTGTAGGAAATTAAATCTTACCTTTGATGTACTCCTTCATCCACGACCTGAGACTAGGATGATCCAACTTCTCCATTGGAACATTAGCTTCAAGAAATGCTCGGCACGTATCCGTAATGAACTTCTTTTTCTCAGTTTTCAATTTTTTCTCGGTTCCTAACGAATCTTGGATAGAAAGTTGTCGCTTCACTCCGTGGCCAGAAGACCCAGCCTCGCTCGCATTTGCTTGTTTGCTGGCTTTGTGTGACTGGCCTTTGCAATGTTTGATGCATGTGTCCTTACGCGCCCAATCAATTCGTACATTACAATGACGGCACATAATAATTCCTTTCGCATTATTAAAAACGTAAAAGCCATCGCTACGAAATTCCTCGCACCTATCAAACGCGGTTACAACTTTCGGCATCGCTGACTAGGCCTAAAACTTACGAGTTTTGATGCGCGTCGGCATCTACAACGATGCTATGCAGCCACTTCAACAACAACACAATGACATAGAGAAGTACCAACCACAACACACCAAATGGCGACCATTATGAAGTTTCAGTGTTGGCAGTAAATATATAGAAGGCAGTGAACCAAGTTCGATTATCGATATAATTTTTACCGCGGTGTTTGAACATTGAAATTAATTCATTTGATACAAAATTTTTTTTTTTTTTTCGAAATTTGGGATGCGATACGGGAAAAATGGCCAGATTTCGCGATAAATTCGCAAATAACAAGAAATATGCTGGATTTCGTGCGAAGTGTAAATTTTCGCGCCATTTCGCGAATAGATTTTGATTTTAAGCTACTTTAAAAATGTTGAATTACATATAAAAAACAAAAAAAATAGTTTTTAGCAAATTTCGCGATTTCGCGCCTCGCGAAAATCCGGTGCCTCTAATAATCAGTCATGGGAACAGACTATTTTCTTCTGGGTTATTTCGTCGTGTCGGTATAGAGTCTAGACCAGTCTTGAGAAAGCCACCAACATGGGTGGCGAAACGTCGAGCGTAAACTCTATACCGACACGACGAAATAACCCAGAAGAAAATAATCTGTTCCCATCTACGGGACGTGAAAGCCTCCAACAAAATAATCAGTCATATTTGTTATGCTGGGCAGAGGTTGCTGTGGTTGCGTTCCTCAGCCTGAGCCGTCACGTACTGTACCCGACCTCTCACGCGCCCGGCTTAAGTACCGGAGGCCGGTGGTGAGGAGAAGGGTACAGTCGATAGACTCGGCCGAGAAACGCAGCCGGGGCCAAGGCCTTTTATTTCAAAAATATTATTTTACATAGATTTCTTAGGAATAGGCCTACAATGAGTCCAACTAGGGGGTGAAGATTCAAACCATGTCAAACTGGAAATATCTGCACTGTAGGGGAGTAGGAATATTGTGCGATATTGTGCGAGGGGGGGGGGGGGGGGGGGGGGGTAGGAATATTGTCACTTTTGTCTTTTCTGCCAATATCATCACAAAATACGACAAAAGAGAAAAAGGGAAGCCTACAGGGTTGGTTTTGTCACTTTAAATTAAAGTTCCCCACTGCAAATCAGTTTAGTTACTGAGTTGGTAGACTCTAAATGTGAATTTATTTTATTTAAAACGCCGTAGTCACCTGTGCGGGATGTTGTGGTGCATCCGCTGCATCGAGTGCTGCCGCTTGAAGTTGCTGCTCTGCGTACCGGGCGACTGTACGAGCTTCGACATGGCCAGCTTGGTCTGCGGAGACTCGAACGGAACCTCGTTGATCGCGTCCAGTATCTGTTCGCCCTTCAGCGTCACGAGCTGCGCCTGAGCCCTCATCAGCTTCTCGTTCAGCCCCTGGTTCCTATCGATTGGTTTATTAGCATCCAGTAGACTTACAAAGTAGTAAGTACCGTATACATACCTGCCAACTTATCAAAACTGAAAATAGGGAGATTTATAAAAAAAGAAACATAGCCTTTATGGTATTGGCAGGCCTATTGCAAAAACGCAATTCATCAAAGACAAAAAGAAGAAAGACAAAAAATAGCTATAAACAGTGAAAAATAGCAATAACAGTGAATGTACCAGGACTGGTTATGGAGAAAAAAATGACGTGAGTGGGCAGAGTTTGAACTCACTGCACACTGGGCATCAAGATATTGGCGGTCAAGCTTCGATAAAATTCCAACTTTTGGGTCCGAAAATACAAAAATTGATCTATTTACAGTAAAATACTTGAAAATTCGTGAAAATCGTACAAATTCTGTGCCAAATCGGGAAATCTGAAAATAAGGTTAAAAATCGGGCATTTCCCGACTAAATCGGGAAAGTTGGCAGGTATGAGTATAGGACTTGTCATGTTAGCAGTGAATAAATATTACTAGTTACTACCTGGGTTTAAAACATTCATACCATAAAACTTAAAGTGATAAGCCTACTACATTGTTTCAGCATGTAAGGTTCGTATATTTTCTGTCCATAATAGGGATGTCATAGGGTAGGCAAATTTGGATCCGGTTCCAGACCTTTCAGGAACCGGGTTACCCGAATCCTGAATGCCTAAATTATGTCATCTTATCTTGGATACACCCCCCCCCCTCTTTGAAACCATGCGGTTGAAGGTCGTTCTCTGCCCGTGTCAGCTGCCGGCCGCTGTGTGGGTTGGGCTCTGTGCAGCCGCTGCGCGAGGGAAGGGCGAAGGGGGCGGGGGGAGTGTATATGGCCTCACAGAACTCGCCCGCAGTAATGACAGCGCGTACTACCCAGCGACCAGCCTGCCACGCCCACAAGCAGGAATTCACTGTAGCTTCAAAGAAAGTAGCCGCAGAAATATCGTCGCGTATTTTTTTTTTTTTGCAAATAATACTACCCGATAAGGATCCGAATCCTAAAAATGGATTCGGGTAATTTCTGGATCCGGGTAACCCGAGTACCCTATGACATCCCTAGTCCATAATCATTTCACATCGCAGTTAAAGAAAGTATTATATGCAGTCAGCAGTAGTAGTAGATATGATTTTATTTGAGCTAAAAGCTTTGATAAATCGGTAACGGATTTTATCCGTAACTTACTTCGAACGTTCCTGCGACAGCATCGCGTGGATCTCCTTGTAGCTGAACGGAGCGACGAGCGGGACGTTCTCCTTCTGGTTTGAGCCGAAGATCTTCTCCGTCAGAGTCTTCTTCTTCTTGCCCGCCTCTTCGACCTTATGCTGAAGGAAGTCGATCAGTTTCGTCTGTTGCTCGACGGTCGCGTTTGTCTTGAACTCGCGGTGTTTGTAGAACGCCTGGAGCTCCTCCAGTTGGTTCTTGGTGTTTGAGAGTTTTTCGACGACCTCCTGGTTGTAGTCTTCGGAATTCTCGAGCTTGGTGGTGAGTTGGAAGTTGGATTCTTTCAGTGAGTGGATCTGGGTCAGTAGCTGAGATATTTCCTCCTAAACCAATAGAAATGGTTATAGTCAATATTTTAGGCAGATATTCATGGATAGTTGGAGACCAAAGTGGTAGTGACCGATAATGAGATTAGGAATATAAATAAACATGTCCAAGTGGAATTGAAGGTACCTTCGAATTTCAAAAAGTAGGCCTAGGGCACTAAAAAAAGCCAGTAACATGCATTCTGATGTTAACAAAATTAACAAGAGCACAGGTGACATTAAGAGATAGACTATTCAAATTATTAAAACTATCATAGCACAGACAATAATACAGCTTCGCCGCCATACTCTTGACAATTTTAGTAGCGTAAGTTGCAACTTGCTACTATTAAAGTCATAAAGGTAAGATAAGGATACAACCAAATCAAGACAACACAAATACAAAACATGATAGGACTGGACGAATTCGCATCACAAAGGAATTCATTGCTACCACACATAGAATGTTAGCAAACAGTTGATTCATTGCAAAGCGTGACAGTTACCGACCTTGAGCGCGTTCTGCTCCGCGCGCGTTGCCTCGCACAGCCTCCGCGCGCCCCGCAGATCCGCGTCAGACGAGCACATCTGCTCCTCGAGGTCGCCGACCTCCCGAGTCAGCTGCGCGACGTGGCGGTCCAGGCCGTCGCACCTCGACTCGGAAACAGCGAGGTCGTCGGTACGGGTCACGAGCTCGGACTCCAGCTGCTTCGCGCGGACCTCGGCCCTGAGGCGCAGAGACTTCTCCTCGTTGGCCGACTGGCGGGCCGAGCGGAGGTTGTCCGAGAGGGAGTCAAGCTCCGCTTGAAGGGCGTCTCTGTGGGGTCGCACAATCATTTTTTTATTTATTTATTTTATTTGTTGTCGTCTGACTCTTTACAAAACATTTATAAACAGTGTTGACCATGTCAAGTTAAAAGAATAAGAATAAAAATACATGCTTGTACAAACAACTGACAAGCAATACAAGAATAAAATAACAGAACTTAAAATTATCTTCGCATATCCTCTTAACCTTCTCTCAGGCCATGAATTAACATGTTCCAGTGAGGAAGGAAAAAGGTTCAGAAGGACGACAGCTTACCGGAAAAAGTAGACAGGTCACACCGAGAAACATAGAGATGAGTATTGAGTAGACAAACAAATATTCCAAGACATTTCGGCCAACTAGTGGTCTTGATCACTCGGCAGACGAGTAGAATAACTGAACTTAAAACTAGGATTAGGGATGAGCCGATACCGATATCCGATATATATATCGGCCGACATCTTGCTTTTTTCCGATAATCGGATCATCCGATATTTATCAATATATCGGCAGATTTGAATTTACCGCCAAACGCAACTGCGTATAGTTGAGAAGGCTGTGGTGTGTGAACATCACTGAGCGTCAGATTATTCAACATGGCCGCCGTGGTAGTGTCTTTTATCTAACGCGTCGTTTTGCGTTGTCTCTTGTCAGAAGGGCCTAGGCCTAGGCCTTGTTTTTGTACAATTATTAATAATTATGGAAAATAAAAGGAGTGAAGTTTGGAATTATTTCAGTGTTAATGTCAGGTCGCCGGAAATAGCCACCTGCACTGTGTGTAAAACCAATGTGCTACGAGGGGGCAAATGCTCACGGAGCTTTAACACGTCTAACATGCCTTCTTAAATGTAAGAAAAATATCGGATCGGATATCGGATTTTTGATAGTGTCTAAATCGGTATATCGGAATATCGGAAAAAACCCATATCGGCTCATCCCTAACTAGGATGACTATGAATCAGAATGGAATGGGTCGATTCATAATAAAAATGAATAGGGGGGTGTGTACATAGAATGAAAAAGACAGAATAGGGTGATGTTAGACAAAAGAATGCCTGAAGAAGCCATCTTAGCATTAAGAAGGGGAAAAAATGTACATACTTCTCTGTCTGGAACGTCTTCATCTTGCTCTCATAGTTGTTGGCCACCTGTTCATAATCTACTAGCTGATCTTCTAGCATGGCACACGTGTCTTTCAGAAGATTTACGTTCTGGAAAAGTAATACAACAGCTTTAGCACTTCATTGTAACCTACAGTAAAAGAAACAGTTACACCATATCAGCTGCCACCAAAACTCTAATAACTCAATATACAATCGTTATCAGAGAATCAAGAATAAGTTGGCGCGTAAAATAAATGGTAGAGGGTTCTGTTCCAGCCCACTTCATGTATGTCTACCTAGTAGGCCTACTTACATTGATCTCACTGGGGGATCGACATCATAAACCACAGAAGCAATATTTTACTAACCTGTTCTAGATTGTTAAACTTGATGGTTTCCTGCTTCATTGCACTGTTCAGCGATCTTTCCCGTTCCAGCGCCTCGGCAAGCTTTATTTTTAACGTAGTGATTTCTTTGTTCAAAGTTTCGTTCTTCCCTTGTAAGAGATCGCATTTATTCTTTGACAAGTTCAGCTCGGTAATCTGTGCGTCGGTACTCGACTTGGTGGATTTCATTTCATTGGTCAATTTCGACACGTTCGATTTCCACTCTTCGACCGCTTTCGTTTTCGAGGCAATCTCTTTGTTGGCAGTTTCCAGGTCGTCGGTCAATTCCTTGAGGTGCGCCTCGAGTGCGGCGATCTTGACGCGCTCCGCTTGCAACTGTTCGCCCAGCGAGGCTTGCTCGGCCGTCGCCTTCTCTTGGAACTTTTTCTTTTCGTCTTGCAACACTTTTATTTGTTGTTCTGCGGTTTTTGCCTCCCGCTGGGCGATTCGCATGTCCAGTTTACTATTTTCCAAGTCTTTGTTGATCTAAAAATAAAAAATAAATAGGCTACATAAATAAAACACAGCAATGTAGGCTACAAGTTTATCTAAAAAAAAAAAAAAATGTTAAAAAAGGTCAACTAGGCCTATGCAGCCAAAAAAGTAAACAAAAAATCACTGTTTTCTATGAGGGTATGAAAAACAATTCTGTATATAAACAAGAAACCTCATAGGTCCATATAATTAGGGGGGCGGAGTGTTAAATTTGTTACTGCTTTATATATGAAGTATGAGTATAACATAGATTTATTTTGGCACGACCCATCCATTAAGGCTATAGGTAGGCCTATACCAAAAAACAAAATATATTGTAGGTTGTATGGTAGCTATCCAACAAAGATCAGGTGCAAACTAATGATACAAGTTAACACAAATAACTACCTTCCAAAACTTGCTCTCCAATTCGGACTTCTCCTTCCTCTCGAGGACGGAGGTCTCCCGAAGTTTCTCCAGCTGCGACTCGAGCTTTTCGATCTGCGCCTCGAGCATCTCCTTCTGGGCATCGCTGACCTTGAGGGTCTCCGTCGGCCGGTGGTTGTGTTCCAGCGAGTTCTGCACCTTCAGCTTCGAGTTCTCCTCCTCCAGCTTAGCCAGACCCCGTTGGAACTGCTGCAGCATTTGCTCTAGGCTGTTCACCTTCAGACTGACGTCCGCTGATACAACAACAAACAACTAAATTCAGAGATGCCTTTCAATCAGTGCCTACACCACCTGCAAATAGTCTATCTTCTTCATAGACGTGCAAGTCTATTTCTTGCACGTCTCCGAAGATGGACTCGAAATAAGTCCGAGACATCAGTTTTTAACAAACAATGGACACGGTGACACCCAAGATTTATGATAGTGACTGAATGAAAGGCCTACAACACGTTTTATGAATAGGCTAGACAAGAATAAATACATTTCTTAAAATTCCACATTTGAATAGAACAACAAAAGTCATTTTACATGATCAAATTGAAGTAAAAAAAATCCCAAGTTATTGTTTGACCGTGCAAAACGACTTTTAAGTTTCACAAATCTGGGTTAAATATCCCTTTTGACACTTGAACCAAGAATCTTGATAGAACGTTCCGTCAGTGTCACCTTCGTTCTGCGTGGCCTCCTGTAGCCGCTCCTGCAGATGGTGTTTGTCCTCCGTTGCCGCCTTCAGTTTGCTCATCAGCGAAGTCATCTGCTCGTCTCGCTCGGCTTCGCGACTCGCCAACATCGACTCGTGCGACATCATTGATTCGCTCAGGACGTCCTCCAGCGACTGCAACAATAAACATTAAACAATTTGGTTCGCAATATTTCATAAAATAAAAAGTATTTAAAAAAAATGAAATTCATATTATGGTGCGATTTTGCGTAGCGTCTTGGAACGAGGGATTTTGCTAGAGATTTCTGACGGGGTTATAGGCAACCTCGGTGAGAAGAAGTCTCACACAGAGGTCTGCAAGCAATCATTCTGCACTTGGCGCAAGCAGCAGTCGCTCTTTATTGTGCCGCTGATCCTTTCCCGAATGAAATGCATCCAGCCAAGTTATTGTTGTGGGTTAGTTTGGACTTTTTATTGAGTTTAACTGTTACAGTAATATCCATCTCCACCCATTACATAGACCTGCATTATCTGTTTTAAATGAAAAAATAAAGTAGAAAGCTTTTGAGGGTAAACCAATGCTCGACCAGGAAGCTCGTACTTACACAGAGCCTGTTTTTCATTTCATCGCCTTCCACTTGTTCCTTTCGCAGTTGCTTCTCCAGCTCGGCGATACGCGCCCTCTCGGAGATCCTGGCCTGTTGCCTTGCGGCGTTGTCGGTCTGCGAGGTTTGCGTCTCGACGACTTTTGCCTCGAGCTGTTGGATCTTGGCGTCCTTCTCCTCGTGTTGCCGACTCAAGGCGCGGTTCTGTTCCGTGAGGTTTTCCAGTTCGGCCAGCGTACGATTCCACTGCAACGTAATAGCCCAGTTAAAAACGGACATTTAGATAATTCGAGTCAATTCTTCTCTAAACATGTAAAAAAAATGAGGATTCAATCAACGCTACTAGAATGTGCAAGCGATAGAAAATTGGCAATTGGTGAAGACAAAAATAATATATACAGAAATTACAATGTAAGCAAATGGTGAAAAACTCTTAAATTAATGACAGGAACTCGATAAAGAATGCGTTTTTGGATAAGTATTCTACAACTACTGTTGTACAACCTCTTTTTACTGAGAGCACTTACATTTGGATGTTCCAAAGACATAATAATGAATGAAGAATCCAAGTCAGTGAGTATAAATAACATATTATCTATCATTAAGTAAACATTCCTCCTGGGCAGTTCAGGCCAGAACGGGAAATACCAGTATGCATATCAAAACAAAACTAGACCTATGTTGATTCTAGATAATCATAGTTCCAGTAGTAGGCCTAGGTCATTAACTCATCCAGAGTCACTGAACTAAATTATCTGAAGAGAGACAATGAATCACTCGTTATGTACTTGTTTGGCAATGTTTTAGTTAGGTATGGCCCAGTTGACCCCAATAACAGTTCAACTTCAAACGTTCAACACAAATAGTTGCATTATTGTATGGTTTTTGATTGTGTCTTTAAAATGATATCAAACCTTTAATTCACAGATGTTCTACATCTACGTTTCATTCTGAAGAAGCTATAGTTGTATATTACAATGAAATTCAAGTAGGTACAACAGGCTAGCTTACCGTGTCAGTCCGGTTCTTGATTTCTTCGTCCTGTTTCCTCAATTCTTCCTCGAGTATGATGCACTTCTGTTGCTCTTCCACTAGGCTCTCTTTCAAGTCAGCGATTTGCTTCTGATGGGATTCACTCAACTGCTTCACTTGGAATTCGGCCCCTGTAACGCTTTGTCGGCTGAGATTCCTAGCCTAGAGAGACAGGAATATTCACAGAATTTGTCAGGTTTGATCGTTTGAGAGATATCTGATGACACTTTTGTACAAAATAAAGAGTTAAAAATAAAGGCCTACTTTCTAAGATTTAATTGAGGTTGTAACAGGGTGAATAACCCATCGGCCATCCCTAGTGAATAAGCAAAGTAAAAATGCAGTTACAAACTGCAGCAACGCGTACTGCAGACCGCGGGAGAAATACTTCAAGTGAACAATGATATCGTGATATCCCCGAGGGTTGGGGGGGGGGGGGGGGGTTAGGTACTCAGTGACAACGCTGCAGCAACGCTTACTGCAGCAACGCATACTGCAGACCATAGCGGAAATATTTTAATATTTTGAGTTGACCACGATATCGCGATATTTTTGATATGACACTACCATATCGATATCGAAATTAACGGCGATTTTCCCACGATATCGATATCGTATCGAATAATCGATATTGTTGGGCAACACTAATCAACATCCACCCTCTAACTAACCTTGGATAATTTATCATTGTGCATCTGCACTAATGACTGGTATTTTGCCATCTCTTCCTTCGCTGCCGACAAATCTTCATCCTGTTTTTGTAATTTCAAGCTCATTTTTACGTTGACGCTCAAAAGCTCGGCGTTTCTTTCCGCCTGGTTCCTAATCTCATCGTTGAGCTCGTCGACTTCTTCCTTCATCTTCTTCTTCCAGCTGGCCTTCATGTCGCGAATCATGGACAACGCCTTGGTTTCTTGGGTTTTCTGCTCTTCCTTGGACAGTTCGAGTGTACGCACAACGGCGAGCTTGTCTTTCTTGCACCGTTCGTAATCAACCTCCAACTTATGGTATTTTGTCATCAAGTCCTCTAGAAGAAGGCTTTTTTCTTCCACTTTCTGCTCCAAACATTCAAAATCTTTATTT
Source organism: Isoperla grammatica (assembly GCA_945910005.1). Classification (NCBI taxonomy): domain Eukaryota; kingdom Metazoa; phylum Arthropoda; class Insecta; order Plecoptera; family Perlodidae; genus Isoperla; species Isoperla grammatica. The sequence continues at coordinate 46,650,555 of OX246740.1, forward strand.
CTGAAAAAAAGGGAACAAGGGAAAACATTAGCCTACATCAACATATTTTGATACAATTGGCACCTACACATTTGGTGTGGTACACCTCTACACAATTTTAGAGTGGAAAAGAATAACTATCAGTAAAAAACTTCGAACAATTTTAATTTAAGATCAAGTTGAGAACAAAAGGGTGAATGATGAATAAAATTTAATCTATAAGAAAAACATAGGCTACTAAGTTATTACCTAGGTTCTACTGAAACACATTGAGCAAGTGAATAGCGAATTGGATATTAAAAAACAAACATTTAAGCACATGGAAACAGTATACTTCAACCATAGGCGTCCGAAATACCATACATAGCAAGGTCTACTCACCGACCGTTACTGCCTTGCTCTAATATGTGAATCTTCCTCCAGAGATCTTTTATCTCCTTGTTCTTCTGAATCATGTCTCCATCACAGTGCTTAGAACTGGCAGTAATTTCCTTGACAAAGTCGTCGCCGTGTTCCTGAACGAACGTGAACCCGATGAAAGGCAGGTCGCTGCCCGAGAACTGCTTCTTGGTCTTGTAGTTCTCAATCGACGGCACCAGTGGTACGCGTTTGATTTCGGCGAAATTGGACGTGTCGTCCATACCGTTGACGGTGGGAACAAACGGGGGAACAACTGTAAATGGATTTACGTTGTACAAGTTATTCTGATTTCAGACGAGAAATTACCAATTTGATCACAGTTCTTGAACAAAAGTGAAACACAACAAATACAAACAAAACAGAAACACAACAAACCTAGACAAAAGAAACTTGAGGTAGGCCTACCAAGGTTAAGCATTAATTTTAAAGGTCGGTGCATATTGCCCAGCAATGACGTGAAACATTGGCGAAGTTGCCGTTTTCGTTACCGGGATATGGGAACGGGAAGCTGAATTGTGCATCGCGTCCTAAGATAACACAGGATCCAACTTCGTTGCCAGGCAATTGTGCATCGGCCTTAAGAGGATCCTCTGAACCTCAAACAAACTCAACTCGGCACAATTCCGGCATCTAGTACCGAACGCCAACTTACGTTATTTCAGTTCAAGCATTAGGAAAACGTAACGAACGACTCACTGTTTCTTATGCTGTTCCAGTCGACCTCCTTGAAGAACCTGTGCTGCAACAGTTGCAGGTGTCCGAGCCTCGAGCCCGAGTCCTGCAACAGGTGGGTGACCATATCGCGCAGGTGTTCGCTAGCGTCGCAGCCCCTCGGGAACTCGAGCGGTCCGCTCTTGTGGTTCATGATGCCCGAGAACGTGTTCATCGGGTCGCTGCCGCAGAACGGAGTCACACCGGCAATCATCTCGTACGCCACTATGCCCAGCGACCAGTAGTCGCACTCGATCTAGAAGACGACAGAATCATTCTATTACCATGGAAATATTGCAGTTCATTTATCATATTTTTCACATCCAGGCAGATTCCACGAAGGTAGAAGTTAATTTAAAAAAAAATTAGAAAAAATAAAAATAATACTTCATCCCAGGCTACAAAGTAGAAAGTACCGGTATTCATGGTCAGAGATTAGGTAACTTAGTTGTTGTCCTATTTGAACACAATATAAGGTCATGTTTTTTTCAACAGATATGAATTATAGGGACATTATTGAAGGTAGTTTGAGATCCGTGAAATCAGGGTAGGTACCAAAAGTAGAGGATTTTCTGACTGTGTAGGCCTACATGCTTACAAGTAAACTTTTGGCTAATTAATTAACATAGGTTTGGTGAAGATTACTATCTTAGCATGGACAACTTACACCATAGAAAGACTTTTTGGTGTTATCCCCAATATTCTCCATGGCTCTCAGTATTTCCGGTGCAACATATTCGGGCGTTCCCACCGGCATTTGGCTAACTACGACGCCGGCCGCAGTCAGCTTAGCCGCCGATCCAAAATCGGCGAGTTTCAAATGTCCGCATCGGTCCAAGAGAATATTGTCCGGTTTTATGTCTCTGTGTACATAGCCCATGGAGTGCAGACTTTTTATCGCCAAAACGAGCTCGGCCAAGTAGAACCGTGACATTTCTTCGGGAAAGCCATTTCCGGAACGTTCGAGAAGGCCGAGCAAGTCGCCACCGGGATGAAACTCCATGGCCAAGTACAAGTTGCTCATGTCTTGAAACGCGTACTGCAGAGAGGTCAGCCACGGCGAGGCAGCGTGGGCCATTATGTCGCGTTCTTCTTCGTAAAATGCAACAGACTGTTGAGTTAAAGTGTTTATCTTTTTAATGATTTTCATAGCGTATATATCGCCGGTATGTTTCTCTCGCACGACTTGGACTTCACCGAATTGTCCGCGCCCGATGAGTTTCTTGATTTCAAAATCGTTAATGTTGACTCTCAGTCGACGTAACTCCAACACGGTACTTCGAACTGTAACACAGTGAATGCACGAGTGAAAAGAAAGAAGATTAAAAATGTTAGGTGATGGGTGATGCATAAGCATAGCCTACTGACTAGATAATAAAAATGATAATAAACCAATTTGAATTGCACATAAATTATGTTGTTGCTACTTACATTTATCAACAAATAGGGAAATATTTTTGTCTTTCTTCATTACATCATTATTGCATTCATCGTACAAAACAATAAGGGCATCAATAAAACCTTCACGACCAAAGTAATGTTTATTCACAATCGCATTACTCGCTTGGCCAGAAAATAACTTTTTAAGGCGTGCGATTCGGACACTGATCGCTTCTTTGGATGGCTCCATGTTATCGCTTGGATTCTAACCTAGAAGGTGAAAAATAAATGAATACAATATTTTGTGTAAATTACTCCACCTGTTAGTACAGGAATACAATGTTGTCATTAAAGCACCTGTGGTTAAGTTACTTGCAAGTTGCAAATCCTAGGCCTACCATGCCTTTGTAAATCTCTTCATGACCACTAGGCCTAGGAGTAGTAATAGCGGTAGGCCTACCATAAGCCAATAACATAGGCCTAGGCTTTGGGTCTATAGTGTACCACACTATAAACCCAAAGGCCTATGCCGAGGTGGTAAACAAGGGCCGAAACAGAATTTACAAACAAACCAAACAAACAAACCATGAAGCAAACAGAATCCAAGCCTCAAGGCAAGCCATAACACTAACTCCCTTCCTTAGCCTTCAATGACGAGCTTACCACGGCAGGGCCTGGGCCTAGGCCTAGCCCTAGTTAGACAGATACTTTGTATGTTTGTTGTAAATGTAAGTATCCTAACCCTAAAGAGACCATAATGCCTGTAGCCTAACTTAGGCTAGGGTAGGCCTAGGCCTAGGCCCTAGCACAGACAGGCCAGAATTTAGAGAACCCAACAGAAACATTACCTGAAAAACTTATCGATCACTTTTAAACATCTGGTTTACCATTTAACAGTACACTAAACAACACGAGTGAAATATTACAAGGAATCATACACATTTACTTTCATACAAACCGTTAGTAGGCCTACTTGAAATAAAACATTCAAACTGTCATTCATTTCAAACAGTCGAGATAAACGATTCTAAAAGCTCTCCTCCCATTGGTCGTCCATGCATTCGACTGATCGATTCGATACCAGAATAATTTGGAAGAGCGGTAATAACAAACCAGCTGTTCCGCCGACTATTACCGCATGGTGGCGCTACCTGTACGGTAATATCTTAAAGCAACGGTTTGTGGGCGGGTGAAATGAATCTACCTGCCGCCAAGCCAGGTGCAACTGCAAATCTCTAGTGTTGTGCTGCCGTGTGCGGCAGTCAGTAGGAATTCACAGTCTAGTGTTGATGGACCACATAACGCGCCGCGATAGGCTCTCGAAGCATGTGATGAGTTACGTTTAAACGTCAAAATAGTAAACATTAATGTTTGTGAAATGATTACCTATTAGTGATACATTGTGGTGTTGACAGATAATTTTTAGTAAAAAAAGTGTCGTGGATTTGACAGTTCGAGTTTTATTTTTAATTACAATTTTTAAATGATAACAGTGACTTTTAATAAATCGTGTGAGGAATGATGCATAGAGAAAGAATGAAGCCGAAATATTCTTTAGAAGACTACATCTATGATATGGAAGCGCGGAGTTTAGAGCCGTCGGTGGACACCGAAAATCTCGACGTTTACGCGAGATTGCAACAAAAAGAAAACGATCTCATTTATACGGCCGAATTAGGAAAAGCATTGTTGGAAAAGAACGAGGAACTGACGCGGCAAAATGAAAAACTCGCCGAGGAATATTGCCAAAAACTGGAGGTCAGTGGAAATAAAATGTGTTGTATAGGTTAGACTTGGCTAGAATGAAATAATCGATGTTTTACATCCTCTCGCTCGCTTATTACGTACAAACACGCAATTACGAAATGATGAATGGGTCCGCAACTGTCACAATCTAATGTGTGTTGTTCTTTTAATGGTTTAACACGCATACCACCCGTCTTGGTATTTTTCTATTTCATTAGAAAACTAATACCTTTAATTAACTTTAGTAACAATGTACATCGATTAAATAAAATATAATATTTAACGATTCCATTGTTGAATTTGAAGAAAATAATATAATATAATATGCATTGCAAAACACTGTACTAGAAACTAACAACCGAAGATATAATTTTGATTGTTGGGTGGAGGGGGGAGGGGGGAGGGGGAGGAGTAGGGTACTGTTTCTTTATTCGCAACGCTTGATTATGAATGATCATATTTTCCAGGTACACAGTTTTACATCGTCGTTTATTTATGAACAAATTATTTAAAATAATAAGATAATACTATTAATGTTATTTCAATTGAAATTGTTTTAAATACATTGTTTGTAATAATGTAAATGCCAATTACACCGCTCTATTTTAGAAATTCTAATTTTTTAAATTGATGCAAATTAATTTTCCTGAAAGTATAATGTGTATTGCCTCTAGTGATCGCTCCCACTGTTATTGTGCCGACATATTGGTCGTGAATTAGTATTTTTTTATGTAATATGTTCTTTTAATATAGTTTTAACTTTAATTTCATTTTCTTTTCTTGTAAACTATCTGCTATCGATGATTTACGTAACAAGTGAGAGCCATATTAATTTGCTGTTATAACAATTATTGTATTGTTAGATAGAGCAAAATTAAAAACAAAGCTGTAAAAATATTATTTTATATAGTTGTTGCGGATAACACGGTATTCTATGCAATCAATAAACAAACCTGCAACCAGCAATGACGAAATACCTCGTCTTCCATACATGGTATACAAACGGGTTAGTAGAGTGGATGTAACTGGTCAGCTGGTCAGCTGTTCCTCACTGAACTCGTGTCATATATAGAGCAAAATAAATCTGCTCGTGAGAAAAACATCCGACAAAAACATGCGACAGATGTCTGGTTCCCCAGGCCAGCTGTGATGTGACCGCTCTTTCGTCCAACCTCTGTTTTAAGAGTCAATTTCCTTTATATGTAAGCGACTTTTTTGGTAGACCATCTTTTGTTTTGGTTTTGTATTAATGAATGATGATGAAATGCGCTGTACAGGATTCGAACCCAGTATATACTTAAAATGCGCCTGGGATCTACACACCGAAAACGGAATTGTTTAAGAAAAATCACAATGCATTTAAAAAATACAATGCCAGTTTTCGATTATTCTAAAATATCTCATAGCATTCATACAAAAGAACACCTACTTTGACAATACGGTATGTGATTAACTGATTAATGATGGTTACTCTAAAAATCCGTAGTAAAATAGTCCTACATAATATGAAACTAAAGTACTTTAGTACTAGTAGTAAGTTTTCATGCACGCGAATGAGGCGGCGATCCCCATAAACAACAGAACGCCACGAATGAAGCAAACTATCCAAGTAGATACTTTTGACTTTGATCGCTCCCTCGATTTTAAACTAGCCCACGTCAACAAAGAAAAATAACGTTTATAACAATTTTAAAACATAAAATCGTCAATAAACTGAATAAATTATAAAGAAAGAAGCATTCGCTCGCAACATGAAAACGAGACATGAACGTAGTGTGGGAAATTTCTCACTAAAACAGTAACAGTTTATTTGCCAATTACGGTTTTAAATACAGGCGTCGGTCTAAGACTAAGTATACACCTAGTGAGGATAAAAGCCTCCACTTTAAAACACTTAACCATCATTTCATCTTCTAAACAAGACCGCATACATCCAGTTAATCTCATTTATGTCGTAGATATCGTAACAAGAAAAAACTGCGGTCAGACAGTGTTAGTATTTACCGTCAACTCGTCACGTATATCCAGTCAACGAGGTCTTTATCGTTGTCACATCGTTATTGTTGACGTATTGTTGTCGCCACGGCCTCCTAGACTCCCGTCCTCATTATGCAAACACGTTATCCAAGTGGCCGTGTTGCGAACTACAGCATTGTGACGTAAATAGTTATCCAACAGTTGCACAAATTGATCGATTGAGATAAAGAGTTTTGTCGAATAAGAGCAACAGAAAACTACAAGGTTTATTATGTCACGTTTGGTGTAATAGATGTGATTCCGATGCATTGTGTGCAGTTTTTGTCGGCCACGATTATAAGACGCAAATTTGAAAATCTGTGTTGTAATAATTCTGATAATAATCGAATACTTGTTGCTTGTCAGTGCTGTGGTATTTTTTTACTGCTACTTATGTGCCCGGGTTCAATTCCCGATTCTAGAGTTGACTTAGCACACATTAAAATGGTGACTTTGTATAGCATAGTAGTCATAACTACGAGAAGTAGTAGAGTAAAGGTAGAGTAGAAGAGTAGTCAAGCGTAGCAACGTGGCACATAAAAAATGTTATGGTATCCTGTAGGCCTTCCTGTAGGCCTACTCAAAAGTCCTTTCTTGTTAATGAGTTGGTAGACAATAAATAAAAATGTATTTATTGATAGAGCAATTCCAAACAAATTGTCTTGTGCATTGCTCGTCAAGTGGTAAGGGAGCCTAACGATCTGAGTTCAAGTCCTAGTCCTACCTTAGTACCTTAATACCTTAATACCTTAATACCTTAATTATTATAATAGTATAACATCAAAATAAGATTGCCATGGACTTACAAGTCTAATGATTATTACAGATACAAATAAAGCATTTGATTCTAATATGTTGATTGCCACGGTGAAAACAGGTTATGCAAAGAAAACAGTGTTAGCTGAGCAACTAATCAATTAAGTAAATTATAACAATAACAATGAAATACTTTTTTTGTATAACTCTGAATTGATAAATAATTTAATTTACTAAATGCCTTGGGTTTTACAACCATGTAAACGAATACACTTACTTAATGGTTACGTCAACAGTATAGAAATTTAGTGGATCTAAGAATGTATTCTTTGTTACAAAAATAACAAAAAAAACGAAGGAAGGTCAATTTACGGACACGTTTGTGAACACACAATACAAATTAAATCTCTCAGAGAGCAGCTTCTGTGAGTTTAGTGCTCTAATAACTTGAATTAGCAACCGTTATTATTTCGGGCAGTCTATGTATTCTAAGAGACAACAAGGTTTGTTTGTATAATTTGCCTTGTTCATAGTTTGACGACGCGAGCTGTGTGGTCTTGTGCCACATGTTTTTCGTCGTGTCTTGCTCTGATAACCTTTTCATGCCGACACTCGTAAAAAAAAAAAAAAAAAAAAACTATCATATTTTATTATTCAACACAATAACAATAATGGCGCATGTCGGGGAAAGATGTTCACTGAGTGTATCCACAGTTTTTCTCTTTCTGTTTCTCAAAGTTTGTAAGGAGATAATGACTATTCGTGGCTATAAAGTATTCTCAGTTTTCATCTCGATTCATAATTGTCTACAAAATAAACAATATCTGCTTGCTGTTTCCCACTCTTTAGCACGTTGATGTTGTGCAACGAGACTAAGTGTGACAATGATAGTTTTGCCTCATTAATAATATTGTTGAAAATATACTTTTGTTTATTAGCGGTGAATGATTATAGTTCGAAATTAAAAGTAGATGAGCAGGAATAGACTAACATTTTGATAGACTCCGTTACTCTCCTTACTCACATCCCATGCGAAGGAAAGTGTAATGTTAGGTATTTCTTTCAATACGCAAGTGAGTGCGAATTAGTTATATGTCTGTATACGTCCATGCCCGTTGTTAACAGCAAACAAAGCAATGGGACGAATTTTATCCTTTCCCCCATGTGTTTCCTTAGAATGTTGGGGTGTGTGGATAATATAGTTACAAAAACATTTTTAATGTCTGTTTTGGGGGACATCCAAAAATTTGCGACAATGACTGAAAACTTTCAAAAACGTATAAGTCAGGGTTTCTGGTGGTGGGAATTGTACCTACAACCTCTCGAATTACAGTCGTGTGCGCATGTCTGCCAATACAATGCAAGAAAGGAGAAGTCAGAACTTGACACATCTCATTTTACTCATTTCGTCAAGTCCCGTTAATCCGATGCGTTGTTGTGTATGTATTCAATTACTATTTTATTGTTTTGGTAATGTTTGTTGATTAACATCAAAACACGACAAATGTGCTCTGTGATGACTGATGACATCAAAAACATGCGGGCATCATCCGTAAGTAGTCCACACTAGACAGTATAAACTTAATGACAACAATCTAAGGAAATTTCGTAAAACAAATGGAAAAACCATCATGCGAAATCGCGCGCTTGTTTTAGCCTGGATGTGTTTCCTGTGGATCAGTAGGCTAATTATAGCAGCAAGGTAAATGATTATATTGTAATTGATGATAGGTGAAGATACGGAAGTACTTACATTGAAAATAAAAACTGGTAGTTGGTTTGCCCGTAAATACGGACGTGTCATGTCGCATACAAATAGTTATAAACATGCATTTCAGCTAATTCATATACTAACGAATTTCAACATATTCAAATTTCCCAAGAAAGTGTATCACTTTTGTTTGAATGTTTGTCTGTTTTTCTGCATCCTTGCAATGTTCAAGGTAGAGTCAAGGATTTTACCTACATAGAGATATGGCTTCTATTATAGACCAGTATCAGTAATACTGAATGAAGCTGGGTTTCCCTCAGTGATAAGTCGAATGCTGAGATTAAAGCACTTTACCTGTGACTTTACTTTAGTATTCCTTACCTAGTTAACCTGTATATTGAAATTATATACAAACAATACAAATATAAATAAATAAACCTATAGTCGCGAAAATCCTAAAAATCCAGCAAAAATCTAATAGGGTATTCGGATAGTAGGCCTAAGGAAAGAATGACCATGGGAGCTAGGACTCAATCGTATTTTGGCTTAAGGGAAATCATAGAAAAAATCTTCAGTCAGGATTGCCGGTGAACGGTATCGAACCGAGGACCCCGAATTAGTCTCACGTTTTACCGAGACACTTTTTTTCGGTGTACATAAAATACGACACACAATAAAATAACTTTTAGCTCATTTTTCTTCAGTTCTATTAGATATAATTAAGGTAAACTAGGAAAACGCTCTGTTTGACGCGTTTATAAACGAGCGCGTCCATATCAACGAACTTTCTGGCGAAAAAATATTCATCCTATCAAGGTAGCCCAAGGTCTTCACCCTGCAGCAGGGACTAATATCTCCGTTAAATGTAACACGTGCGACATGCCGACAATAAAAACACCCAGCTGGTGCCGGACGAGTAAAGGTGCAGCTTACCTTACAGCCTGACTTGTTTCCTTTGCTCTCTTTCTCTCCCTTCCCTTAGCCCAGGTGATGCGCTCAAAACCGTTATAAGACTTTATGAAGAAAGTATGAGAAGAAACACGGTGAATATTAAAATCCGTTCGACGGCGTGTATTACAATTGGCAAACAAATTTACAACACAACACATTCAAATTTACAACTCTTCTCCACGTTGTCTAGATTTTAAAGTGTGTTTGCTATGCTTTCACAATAATATATCGCATTGTGCTAAGTTATTAAATTTTGTTCGCAATGAGTATAGACATGTGTGGAAGGAAGGGGGAGGGGGGGTGGGTAATTCTATGAAGAGTGGATCGATTCTTGATTACAATAACACTTTGAAGATAACCTTCAATCGGTTCAAGTTTTTTTTGTAGGGTGCGCACAATGGATGTGTACCATATGTGCCCTTCGTTAGACGACTAGCTATAGGCAGAGATTTGTTATCTGTGCTATAGATATATTAGGTTAGTTGGGAAGGAATGTCCAAGGGCTTCCACCTTGTGACGTCATTTGATGCGAAATAAATAAAAAAGACATCTGAAACCCTGTTGCTTCCATAAATAATAAAATACAAAGTGCTTTGTTTGTAGTCTACCTGTTAAACTAGTTGTATTTACTTCCTCAGCGTTACAATTAAAGCTACCTACCTAATTATCGTTGTGTTTAAACACGGGTAATGTTTCCTTTATGTAAAACTTTTACCTGTTATCTCGGTTGCCAGTGTACCATCGTTGACCGTAACCATGAAGATCGCATCAACAAGGCCACCGATAACAACATTTACTTTAACTACTTTTGTCGTTAAGAAAAATGTTACCTTCTATCAAATTTAAGAGTGTACACACGCATAAGGAATAACATAAGAATGTGCGAAAATATTACATGGGATTATTTGTGAAACTATGGTACGTTATCAGCTGAAATGTAATAATTCAGTAATAAAGAAACATGTGAAATCATATGGAGTATGTGATATTAAACACCATCATTTGGATAAGATTAACAATCGCGGTTGCACGTTTATTGAATTATACAATTTTTCTTTAATTTTTGCAGACTCCATTTCGTTTAAAAAAAAACACTTGGTTTTCTTTTTGTCTTCTATACTTACTAACCTACTTAGATTTTAACATGGTACTCTTGATGTCCGAGCATAATCTAAATAGCAGTTATTAGCATTAGAGTGCTGATATAAAATGTTACGAGTTCAATTATCGACACCGTCAGTTAGGTGAAGGTACATTTAAGATTCGCTATGCTGCGATTCACTTAATTATTATTCAATTCAAACTCATACACATAGATAATCAATAATTACACGTAACTGCATTCAATCTGTAAGAGATACCCATAGAAGTAAAACAACTTTCTTCTGGATGCCGTAGCCTACTACGTTTTTGCTATACTATTTTATATTTACTGCTATAGAGGATGTTTTCCAACAAATAACACTATAGCTACTTGAAACTACTATTTTCTAACATCATTCTAATAATCCTTCCCAAAGCCTATATTATTCAGAGTCTCTTTCCTAAACAGCAGTTCTCCTCATCCTACGAAAATCTATTTTACCTACATTGCAACATAAACTAAAATTAGAACGTGCATATAAATGTGTCTCTTGCCATCTGGAATAGGTAAACATTACTTGAAGATAACCAGCCCACTTGCTGTGTCACGTATGCGTACCTTCAAAGCCAGCCTAGTGTAGACACATTACAACCACAATCAGTGCATAACTGTCGTGTGTCTCGTGTAATTTTATAAAGAGACTTTCGATAATGTCTTCATGTCGACATAAAACGCGAGGAATTAACAAGAAGTTTTATGAAAAAAAAACTGTCGAGTTCTTACAGAAGTTATTAGAATGGATTAGATTAGAATTAAATATGTACACACACATCAACGGTTATTTCGCCACATTGAGAGTTATATAGTTGCGTGGCGAAGTAGACTAGTGCCGAAAGTGTATTGTATAATTATAATTAATTCGAGTAGTTCGGGGCTATAAACTAAACTTAAAACGATTGATTGCATAAAAACGACAAAGGAACATTATTTTCTACGTCAACGTATTCTGTATAGTTTTCATGTAATATAATTTATTATACAATGTGTGAGAGTGAGTGTATCTCTTATAAATATCCACGTGTGACTTTAGTAAAGCTACCTTTTTACAAATTACCATTCACAGTTCACACAATAGTTTACGTTTTACTATCAAAAATGTTACTATTCTTTTAAAACTCATTCTGCTCAATTATATCTTTGAATCTTTGTATAAAGTTTTTCAAAACAACATTTCATTTCAAATCTCATAACATAAGTGAGCGGCCTTTAGTAACTAACTACCAGGGGTGTAGTCGTAAATTAATATCAGCCTGGGCGCCTTGTTTGCAGAGGAGGGGGGGGGGGGGGGGGGGGGAAGCGACAATGCCCACATACAGTCACAGTGGAACTACTTAGTTTAAAAGACAAAATTATAACCAAACATTTCTAATGGATTTATATTTTGTAGAGTATTCAAGTAGGTTACTATTTCATTTTGTTAATGTCAAAATCACGTATTTATTATGCTTAGATTTGTAAGCATAATAATTGCCGCCGATTTTCATGAATAAGCCTGAGCGCGCCTAGGTCGCAAAGACAAAAGTGTGGCTGGGCTAAGCCCAGGCTGAAAAACACTAGCCTGGGCGGCGCCCAGGCCCGCCCAGGCCCGACTACAGCCCTGCTAACTACATCATATTTTGTATAAAAAAGTACACGTTTAGCAGCAAAATGTTCTCCACAACAAAGTCAGTATAACAACGTTAAAAATCTGGGAACCAATTTCATTGTTTTAATGAGGAGAAATAATTCGTGCCGTGCACAGTCACGTCTATATTGATTGAGGTGACCTGACAAAACCGATCTACAAGTGTTTACCTCTATCCACTATCACACACTACGCACGTACTATCAGATTAACACTTGTTGAACTGTATTACCTTGTAACTCTACAATTTGACCATAGCCATGACCATGATAATGTTAGGCCAGCCAGCCAGTCAGTCACTGTTCCACTGATTCCTGCCTATTCATGAGCTCGACTTTACATCAATTAGTCATAATAACGTTCCTTTATCAGGTAAAACAGTTAAAATGCTAATTGGTTCGAGGTTTAAAAAAAACCTAAGACATTGCGGAAATGTGCTCTATGCTTAGATCCTGTTCTTTGTGAGCTAGCTTGTTCATTGAAACCTGTAACGCATTGTTATGTAGGGAGGTTCGAGTAAGTAACTGTTCTAGTCACTCGAAGTCATTATATTGCCGAGAAGGTAATTGTTTTAATCGTTGCAACGTTAGTTGCTCGGAAGTCGGGACATGTAAGAGTTTTAGTATTGTCTTAGCGAAGTCTCTGCGCGATCTAAACCCGATTAGAATCGTCTATGTCTTCGGATGATTCATTCCGCGGACACTTTCTCATGGTCTTTTGAACTGATGCCAGAATTAGACGTTATAAACTTCCTTTCTGGGGTCATATTGCTGTTGAGAATCTAAAGACAATGGTAGAAAGAAGATTATAATAAATAGAACAGTTTCAAAATGATCTTTGTATTGTAACTGTTTTTGAGTGACAGTAAGATCTTCTAGATTTCCGAGAAGAACATGATAATGTGCAACAATTAAAAAAGTAAAATCAAGGTCTGTGGATGTCTGCCTTATTTGCATTAATTAACCTTGATTTGATAGTATAGTGCTTTGTGCTTGAAGATTTAGGAGACTGTGTGATGATACACACAGATATGAAGACATATCTAATGAGATATTGGCACAGTAATGACAAGTACTGGTCTCGATTACTCTCGTTCTATGAATGGGAGCTGTTTGGATGCTATCGCAAACTATCTCTTTCAAATTCATGAAACCAAATGTAAAAAATGAGGGTTACATCATCGCCGAATATACCGGTACTTGTTTGCTAAATATTTTAGAAAAATTTGAGTAAGTGGAGATTATACCTATGAAATGCTGTAATCTTTAAATAAAAATCTGGAATTCGGGTTTGCGATTCATTATTTGAAATTGTTATAAGTAAAATTTGAAACAAGCTCAGTTTTTTCTTTTTTACATAAAAATATGCTAAATATCTAGATCTACACATGTTTTATTTTTAAACTAATCTACAAGAAATACGTACATAACCTGGTATAAAAATGGATTGTTTGAATTAAAATTTGCGGTCCAATTTAAAGTGTGATTAAAATTAATGTCCAATTATATCATTTTATATGATACTTCTTCTATAAACGTTTTCCCGCCATCACTTAGTAGATGCAAAATTGCAAATATTGCATTACAAACATGTAATAACAATTAACACACACGTATTGTTAGCAGTACTGTATACAAATCATTAGTACGCCTGTGTTACGCAACGTGAATGTATAGTTTCTGTACAACCACAGAGCATAAAGCATTGCAGTACGTACTTTCTAATGGATCACTTTTGAATGGGATTATTATCCACACTATCGTCTCAAATATCTCGAATTCATTTCCTTTTCTTCCGTTCACAGTTGACAGCTTGCATAAAACGATGCAACGCTATCACGCGTTCACCGCCTTCTCTATGGAACTCGGAAACACAGCCTTCTAAGAACTCGGAAACGACGCCGGCATTGTTTCTCGATACGTTCGAAAACGAATGTGTTCGATACGGAAATTTGTTCGAAATTCTCACATACACGATAGAAACTTGAATTATACAACCTCACTTTAGAAAAATGTGTTCGAATGTTAGTGGTATGTATCTCAAAACTAAGTACATGTATTAAATAATTAAAAAGTATAGACTTTTTGCTTAATAAAACGTTTGAATGAAAAAGTAAAAAAAAGGCTCTAAACAAAAAACTTCAAACAAGGAATTATTTGATGGACAGAAATAAAAATATCCCCAGGGATGCTTTTCAAAAACTATGCAACAAATACAAGAATACACAAGGGACACAACAAATACCTTCAGAATGTTGTAGATAAAGCAACAATTAGCTTAAATACTCGTCGAAATATATTGTATCAAAAGACAAGTATGTTTTTCGTAATCGTTCACGAATCGTCTCAATTAGCCTCGTGTAAGACAGCCATCAATTATCATCATACTAAACAAATAACATGCAAATTTTACACAAATTATGCGCAAAATTTTATAAAATTAACAAATTTTACTAAACGATGCAGCCATCTGACAATCTTCCCTAGTCTAGACCACTTTGATGTCGGTCGATAAAACGTAGCACGCACTCCTCGCGCATATAATAAACTTAAGAAACTAAATAATGAGGGAAATTAAGAAAGAGGTCGGCTTGCTTGAACACAGAACGAAACACGCGAAAGCCTAAATATATTATATTTATGGTTGTCGTGCGTGGAATGGGTTTTACTTCCTTCTTCGAGAACGTATTTACGCGAAGTTCCTAGATCCGATGCCATCAACACTGTAAGATCGTTATCAAGTGTAAAGACCTCGGCCGGTGATGTTTCGTGTGTACAAACTCTGAGTACATTAATCGAGATTAAAAACTAATAACTAACTGTGCCAACTGTGTTTTCTATATGCCTAGCAACTTCCGTGTGTGTGCGAGCAGCTACTTGGGTTTCGTGTGTGTTTGTATGTGTCGTGTCGCGAGACTATATCGCGATATTCATCGTTGTCGTTTGTTGGGCACGCACGCACATGTGCGCCATTGTTTTGGCTTTGTTTTGTGTCACGAGTGCACATGCACTGGTACAAAGCACGTGCGCTTTGCATTGTTTGGGGTTTTAGCGAAAGAGAATTTCGATCTATTATTATATTTTTAAATGTGTTTAATTTATATTTTTATGGGCGACTCAAACTAGTACTGCTAAGCAATCTATCCTTAGAGCGCATGATGCTCTAACAATAAAACAATAATGAACAATCGACAGCTAAATTACTCGTTTATTTCGTTGCCACCGAATACATCTATACTCTACTTTGAGTGATAAATGTTCTCACAATACAAGTCACTCTGCAATCTTTGTATTCTAATATAAAGTGAAAATGTTATTAAACAGTGCACTTGTATTTTTATTTTTGTGTATTTAGACTCTATAGATCATATCTTTGCAGCTTCATCAAATAGACTAATTATTGAAAGCTATTCTTTCAGGTAATGAAGATATAAAATAATTTGTATTATAATAAAAAGCTCTTAGAGATTTTGACTGGATTACTAACCACATACTAAACATGTTTACATGACCATAATTATTTATGGGTGACAGGTCTTTGTTTTGTTTTTAAAAACACAAATAATTACGCTGATGTTTAATGTATGTAAAACGTAGTATCAAGTAATAAATAATTCTCCAAACAAAAACAAATATTTAAAAGGTATAAACTTACTTCCTTATGTTCACACACATGGCACGCGCAGCGCACGCGTACACATATAACAGAAAAAACAACAAATAAAGACGAAACACTGCAGATGTTGCATTCCGGAAAAGAAATGTATCAACCTTTTTTTTAGAAGTTAGAAAGAACTCTTATCCAATTCAATCTAAACACATATCACATGACAGCACATTTCCTATTTGAATTTAGGATTGTAAATCAACACCCTGTCACAACATTTCAGCGCTAACTGTAAACATATCTTGTATGGACAGGTGTAAGCACAGGTGTAAGTAACGATAAAGCTACATAGTGGTTCAGTGCTAGCACGCACGATTCTAATTCGGGAGGTTACTGGTTCGATACCCGATACCTGAAATCCTAACTTAATGGAAAGTTTCCAGAATGTAACGATTAAGATTAGAAATTAAATATAAGGTTAAGTCGTTCCTATATAACTATCAGTATTTTAATATCGAGATACGAGTATAATAAAATATAATCACAGCTTGTCCTGGTTCCCAACCTGTGGGTCGCAAACGGGGGTAGAACTGGGTCGCGTCGACGTAAAATTCGTCTAAAATTCAAAGAAACATTTAAAAACCTGTCTACAAATCTAGAATGATGTACTTTATAATTATAAACAATCCGTTAGCTGAATTTATAATATCACATTATTTTTTATTGTCTTCCTCACCTCTAATTTGCATGCAATTAACATTTACTTTAAGGGTCGCCAAATTATTGCGTAGCTTAAGTGGGTCGTGGAATCCAAAAGGTTGAGATCCATCCACGTCTATAAACTTTGAACAATAGCGAGCATCCTCAAAACAGTAAAATAAATCCATTCTCTCCAAGACGTTCGAAAGGCGTATTCCTAATTATACACGAACATACCAATTCAATTCTCTTCCATTAAACACTGCCTCATTGTTGAACCAACAACACTTCAATTATTTTTAATGGCTTCATTTTTGTGAATCAATGACATAAACAGTATAAACACAATGCGTAAGAATTCCCATAATGCCGTTCGTTTGCGGAAACGTAAAGTTTGGCGTAGCATCGCAATGAGTATAGCCGCGTGGTATATATATACTTCCTCTGGTTCTGTACGTAGTATATACCTGTTATTAGTTTTACATGAATGAAATATGCGGCAAATCGCTCCGGTTCGGCTTCTGCCCGATGGTTATCGGTTTCCCAACTTCCGTTGCTTCCAGTCCGTCCATGTATAATTGATAACTATGAGCTACGTATTTTCTCTTCCGCGTTAACCACTCTTTTTGCAGTGGTCGTTCCGAATCGATGGTTAAATGTGTCTCTTTCAAGATATCCGAAACGTCAATTCTATACGGAACTAGCTTGTCCATCTGGCGTTGAAATTGAAAGTTTGAACTATGACTTGGACCGTTCCATTACCGATAGAGGTGCGTGGATCGGTTCACGAGACTAGAGGTTGCCGGTTCGATGATGATGATGATAATGATGATGATGATGATGATGATGATGATGATGATGATGATGATGATGATGATGATGATGATGATGATGATGATGATGATGATGATGATGATGATGATGATGATGATGATGATGATGATGATGATGATGATGATGATGATGATGATGATGATGATGATGATGATGATGATGAAGAAGATTCTTGTTGCGGTCACAATAATATTATATATAATAATAATTATACTACATTGATTTTTTTTATAGTACAGTAGTTTGTTCTGTTTTTGTTGTTACTGTTATTTATGATTTCATTATTATCAATAATTAATAATAATGAAATCATAAATAACAATAAGAACAATGCATAGCCTACACTTTTATTTAAGGTCCTCCTTTGTAAATTAAATAAATAAATAAATAAAGTGTCTGTATTATTGCAATCATGCTATTCGAGGTGATGATGAGTGGTAGATGAAGATGAAGGACTAGAGGCCCTACCCTTATGCGGGATTCGAACCCACATAATATGTAGATTGCATAATATGCTTAGGACCTGCGCCCCAACCGTATCAGGCAACGCGCAGACGGTTTACTGACCGGTTTAACTCTCAAAATGTCCACTCAAAAAAAATATGAGCCCCATTTATTATTTTTTATTTCTCTATAGTTAACATTATATTGTAGCAAAATTAGTATGTTAACGTATCTTTATTACAAACAAAATTGTGACTCGCCTATGTGTGTGTACTATGGCTAACATCACACAATCATTTAAACAGATATCCATATTATATTTAATGAACATTACAGTTAATTTAATTAATAATAATAAATGTATAACAAGGTAATTTACCTACATTTGACTAATTTACTTACAATGTATATCATCTCATTATACAAGAACATTCCCGTAATATATCAAGTATAAATATTAGTTTAAGTCACGATATCCAACTATTCTAACGCTAGCAAACAGGAATGCAAAAAACAAAAGGATGATAAAAAACGTGTGGTTTGCTTTGCTGTGATAACTTATTGTAGTCCCATCATATAATGTCTCTAACCTGCCGCCTTATTATAACTGCATAAAATGAGGGTTACTGAGTGAATATGAATAACGCACGTGTATGAATGGATATGTTTTATGGAAGGAAACATAACTGTGTGTAGGTAGATAATAATAATTGTTACAAACGCATGAATATGCATGAATTGTCTGTGAAATGAGCCTCCGTAACAATGTGTATTTAACTAGTGCGTTATTAAATCAAAACATTTTAATTGGTTCCTCCCGTTATTACCACGTTTGATTCTAATTAATTATCCGGTAGATATAACGCAATTCAGTGCTACTACCTAGTACACAAATTGATTAATACGACAAAGTAAACGAATGCTTTTTTCTCAAGCCTGGGTTCTTTAACGAGAAGAACCATTATAGTAATGTATAGGTAGCCATGGGAATTTATACGCGTAGCGGTGAGTGGACTAGCTTCGTATAAGTCTAAGGTCAAAACTAAATATGTTTACAACAGTCAAATTTAATACACCCGCCACCTTCTTGTGGGAAAGAATACATGAAATGTAAACTTGTTAACAAGTCTTCCCTGTTGCTCATTGATTCATTAATTCATTCTCTCTCTGTATACCAAGGCCATTGAAAGTGTCATGAATACACGTTTGTAGTTTTATTTGCCAAGCAAGTGTTTTAAAACTGTATATATGCATTATTTTAAGAAATGTTATTGTTATTGTTCGATGTAAAAATGAATACTCAAAGGTTGGAATTGTTGAGTTTGCACACGAAATATTACTTAATATCGTGTTTGTTTTTTTTTTTTCAACAAGAATGGGATGATAGTAAAAGTAGACAAGATTCGTTTGCAGCAATTAACTTGGTTTGAGTAAAGTATGTTATAAAAACCTTGAAAATAGTTGAAATAGAGAATGAAAGTGCATGGCTAGCTGCAATGTGCATGCAAGGTGTGATGGTGTGAATATCTTTGAAATGGGCATAGAGTTTTTGAATACGCATTACCTGACTGAGGAAGACACATTTTTGGTGGCCGAAACGTTCAAGTTTATCAACCCTTCCCGCTTTATGCGACCCTATTTCAAATGTTTTCTCTGCGCTCTGAATTTATAAATAGAGTTTCTCAATTATATCTATATAAATAAACATTTTCGTCACACTTTCTAAAAGGCTTCATCTTTACTGTCGCATATTTAGCATTCTAGCTGTACCGTTTTGTAGTTTTTCTTGTAGAAACAAATATTTTTAGATTGCGTTTAGATAGGAGTAGGATATAAATTAGGCGATATGAGGACTTATTGAAACTATCTTAATTCATTCAAACACCATAAATGTTGCATCCTTTTTTTTAATTTGTCTGTGACTTCGAACTTGTACAAAATGATTATAAATAGTGGTTAAAAAGTCCAACAAACAAAGGTATTTTACATTGTATTTAACGGACACCGTTATGGAAAGATTTCTAAATCAACGCCAATCATTGTCAATTGATTACACAACAACTGCAAACACAGAATGAAACAAGACATCAACAAGCTTCATGGAAACGATTATTGTTGCTAATTCCTGCACAAATCGAAGGACACGATTGCAAATCTACCTCAAGGCTACTCGAAGCAAGAACAAAACTCAAAATAATCGCCCGTCAATGTAAAAGTAAAACTACCAGAACAGTAGGCATTCAACATCAATCAAGTATGAAATGGTACCCAATAGAAGACACCAGGTTTGAAGGGTTGCAGGTTCATATTCATATTTATCTTTATTCATGTGACCCATACACATTGAAAAGGTATAACAGGCTCCTCTGAAGAGAGAGAGAGAGAGAGAGAGAGAGAGAGAGAGAGAGAGAGAGAGAGAGAGAGAGAGAGAGAGAGAGAGAGAGAGAGAGAGAGAGAGAGAGAGAGAGAGAGAGAGAGAGAGAGAGAGAGAGAGAGAGAGAGAGAGAGAGACAGCAATGAACAATTCAAGTCAAACCTATTCAAGTAAAACCTCTATATATTAAACTACTCCAAATTCACGAATGTCACGCCTTGCCTCCTACACTTTTGTCCTGGTTAAGGCAATAGTTTTTACTGTGGACTTTTAATTGCTTTTATCTAGTAATTATTTCTACTTGAAAGTTGACACGCAAAGATCGCTCCCTGTAGTTATAATGTCATGTGTATCATATCGAAGGGCAGAGTATTGAGTAGTGACATCAGAAACTTTCGCAACAACCACGCCAATAAAGAAAGAATGAAAGAAAGAATGAATCACTCTGTAATGAATTCTCTCACTCGATGTCTCGCAATCAAATGTCACACTACACCACGTATGTGTAAATCAAGAAATCAAATCCACAGATTTATACAGCAGAAACCAAATTATTGCATCATCGTGTATCTACTGTAACATAAAGCAGTTTTAAATTTTTAACACACAAAAGAAATTTGCACAAATTTGATTATGCACGCGGATTACAGTTCCTTGAGTCATGCATGCATGGTGAATGGTGATACTACTTTACTGAAAATGTAGGCCTAAATCTCACATACATTACAGTCTGGGTCGTAATAAAAACAGTCAGTGCATAAATTATGGCTCTTTCAAGCGGAAACGCCCATGACAATTAGCATAGGAACTGTTCGTATGACGTCAGAACCCAAACGTTGTTTAAATTATTAATTATGTTCCAAAATATGCATTTTAATTGGTATACCAAAAGAAATTTTGACATTGAGAAGCATACATATTGAAAACTGGAATAAATCCACTAATAAAGGCTACGTAAACACCCTATAGTGGGGTTGTGAACAAAAATATAGTACAGTAGTATTACATTACACACAAGTTTTTGTCGTTTTCACATATTTCTCTCATTTGAGTTTTATTTTCCCACGTGCGTTTAAATGTATTTATAATGACACTAAGTTGTAACCTAAACGTGATAGTTCTCTCATGATGTGATATTCTAGCTGTAATAGTAAAGCTTGCCCTGTGACTGGGACTAAAAGACACAATGAAACATGGGACACAGGAGCCACGGATAAACTGTTATTACTGTAATACTTCTAAGCTCTAACTGATAAAGCCAACAGTAAATGAACTCTGGTAAAGATATTTAGAGATTACATGCTCCATGAATTGAACGGTTCGTTTACATACATGTATTTTATCTCAAAATTAGCTTCGTGATGATATGTAATTAAATAAATAAATTTGTATTCATAATCTACACCCACTCAGGGTACAAAAACTGATTTTTGTGGGGGATATTTATACAATTTATTATGTGCTTCGTTGCTATGACGATCCAAAAGTCACAGCTTACATGTTAACAGATAGATTAAAGGGAAAGTTTTCGAAAGTTAAAACAAAACCATCCTGAACCAGAATCAAACCCTGAGCTGTCTGCATTGAAAGCAGCTATAAACGCACCAGATAAATAAACCACACAAAATATATATTTAATAACACTTGCCCCATACTGGGGCTCGAACCCAGAACATGTCTTTACCTGCTACTAACTTGCCTTGTGGTTCTAATAGGTTTGATCCAGTTGGATAGCAGCAATACAAGGCAATCATATTATATCGTATGCTAATGGTATCGCCCACTGAAAATCAATTCGTGTATCAGAGTGGGTAGACGAGACAGTATTTTATATATTTATTGCGTCGCGTTGCAGATTCACTAGATTGTCGGTGTGTTAATTGAGGTCCGCCTTAGGCTGCACAGGTTGGTCCTTTTATAGGAAAAAACGATTTTGCGTTGCCGTCCAGAAACTTAGATAAATATATTAAGTATATCTAAAATTATATGCATCTTCGAAGAATGTTTAAATAATTTGAGGTATAGGTGCCGGTATCTAAAATAATGCAATTTTTAAATTAAATCCAATATTTAATCATTTAATTTAAAATAATTGAGGTAATTCACATAATTCCATCACATAAAAATCGGAAAAGATAAAAATGGCTTAGTTAGTCAAATACATCATATTCATGATTCGAAGCACTCAATAAATTCAAAGTTGTTCTGAATCGGCCTTGTTGATTCTGGCATCTGTCCGCAGGTGTTCGCTCTGTCCAATCACTGATTCATATGTTTCATATTTTAAATATAGATCTTTGATTGGTTATCGCTCACTCGTCGATGGTGTTTGTCGCCTACAGGGTTGGTTTAGTCGCCCCCACTGAAAATCAGTTTCGTTACTGAGTGGGTATAGACTCTAAATGTGAATTTATTTATTTATTTATTTATTTAAGTATTCACTTATACTTTATGGTAATGGAAATTATTATATAAATTGCGACCTATAGGTGTGCTAGTTTCTTGATAGAAATGTTTCAAACAACGTAAAGAACACCGTGCATCTTTACGACTGAAGAAAGCCTTGAAAACGAAACCAACCCACAGGGATAGTCATCGCATCACGCACAGTTCCGTGTGAGTGTGAGTGTGAGCAACACCTATGACCTACCCTGTCAGTTTCACTTGTATGACATCATGACATGTGCTAATTGTAATACTGTATAGTATTCCCCCATTTGGCGAGGTGCGTCTTAAAAAACACATCATCGCTTGTGGGTTTGGTTACGTGCGTTTTAAAAGGTCGTGCCTAATGATGGTTCACCTACACATGAGATGAGCAAACCACGTGGTTCGCAGAGCGTTTTCAAACACCTATTTCTATAGCCAATCCCATTTCTTACTTCAATTTTTAATCACAGCTGGATTTAAAGTTTGAAAAATATTAATATTCTAATTATGAACAACTCTGTAACATTGCAAAAATTATAAACTTGATTTCATTTAATTTATTAAATTATTATACAGTCATACATGTACATAGAACTGATGTAATTACATTAAATTTCAATCTCCTCTGTAACATGTCTTATCAAAGAGTAAAGAATGTCAGTCAAAAAAATCACTTTACGTATAGGACACAATTAATATTAGCTTTCAATAGAAAACGATAATAGAAACAAAAATGAACAAAACTAACTTCAGAGAAATTAGAATATGATAAAGAAGGTGTTAGATTCAGTTGGGCTCTAAGTACGCATACGCACAAATGTTTTGATAATTATGAAAATAATTAATGAACATTCAAACAAATTGGTACATTCTGCCGGTGTGTGCATATGTGATGCAATGGCCCTTGGCTCAAAAGTTTGCCCACCCCTGTGCTCCACTCTATTTAGGACGTTCCCTCCTTCTCATTGACCACACAAACCACGAGTTACTTGTTTTATTCATCATAATTATAATTGATATCCTTCTCTCGTGTCACAAACGTATTAGTCGTTTAGAAAATGCGACCGCCGGAAAAACTAGTACGCCAGCCAGATCGATGCTTGTGAAATGGAAAGTGTCGTAGGCCTACTCGTTGCTGCAATGACAACCGTATTCCGCGCGTGATTCATTTTCACTTTTGGAGGACACCGCCGGATTCGAACCGTGGATTATCTGTGACTGAGATGGCCAGACAGCGGCGCAGGCATAGCGGGGATTTATGCAACTGGAAGAACATGGCAACGTCAAATTAGGGACAGCAAGGGGATTTGACGATTATATATGCATACATTTTCATCAAAGTTTATATTATTCTTAATTTTACATTAGTTATTAAAATTAAATAAATGTTATTTGTAGTCTAACGCGTACTCAGTTACAAGAATTGGTTTTCAGTCGGGGACATTTATACAATTTAGTGCTCCTTTGGTATGATGGCTCCAAAAGTCATCGTTTACCTATAAAATAGATCACAATCATAAACATATAGATCAAAGTTTAAAAAAACCCAGCGCGAACCGGGAATCTGCTTCCGATTGAAGCAAGAATTAACCCACTTATTAATTACGACCAATAACAATTAATTAAACAATTATACTAACTACAAATGACTATTTAATTACGATTATATTTTAAAACAAATACAATGAGTGGATAAGATGGAAGTCGAAGGACAATCATTTTAAAGAACGCTTTAAAGTGAAGTGAAGTGATTAGAACCACGTCTTGGTTGCATACTGTACGAACCTACCTACCTACCTACGAACCTACTTCATAAACTACCTCCCGCACACCTTGTTTATTCAATAAAAGTGATTGAACTCATATTTCTAAGGTGCAAAGAATACAACGCAAAGTCGGCAGCATATTTTAGCTGAAGTTCGATAATTATGATTGATGACCTAGCTTACACAAATTTATGATAATAGGAAACAAATAAGCTGGCTCGGCAACTTTGCATATAATCAACACAAGAATAATACATTTCTATTATGGAAATAGTGTTGAAAAGTTCTTAAATGTGAGTCATCGGACCCTTGGCTTTTATGGCAACGTAACAAAACGTGCAAATAAAATAAACTCCTACAGTCTAGTCTGTTGTACAAGGCTTTCTCCATGAGTCATGTTTTGCTTACCTAATAAAGGATGACTTAGAATTATTTGTGTCTTATGAGGAAGACTTCAACTATCTTCTGCAAACCTTGTCCTTGTAGTTATTGGTGGCGAGATAATTGCTGATAGCGTTATAGGTTATAATTATAGTGATAAGATTTGTAAAGCCAGATATCGTTTTAAAAACATGCAAAAATATACATGGCAGTTACAGTAGAGGTTATGTAGAAGATAGCAAAAAAATATGACTAAATGGTGCCAAAGAACTTGTTAATTTTGTCAATGTATGTGGTTATGAAACATTATAATTTAAATTGATTTCGTAAGTGTATTTTATCTCTATAATATCTGGTAATATGCATAGGCACACAATACAAACTGAAGAGCTTTATGTATGTATATCAAACACGTTTGTTTTATGTTTAGCCACAAGGCTCAGATGTTCTTATAAACACTGTTTAGTGTTTATGCATCCTATACACAATTACAAGGCCCATATGAAGTCCGCGCATATGTACACGTAGACTACACCTCGTACTCACGCACTTGTTCAGATTTAATTTAATTTCGTTTAGAACTATTGTTAGAAAACATAAAACCGGAAAATCTTTCGGTCTGTACACAGATTAAGTAAACTTTGCAAGGTTAATACAAAGAGTTAGAAACACATTATATCCAGTACAACCGGTGAAACTTCCTCAGAAATAATAATTTTATTACAGGAACATCATGTCAAGGCCATAACATTAAAGTGCGTAACGAAATCAACGCGTAAAATTATTTTAATGGCATTTGTTCTCATAGAATATGCGACATAAAATTTGCATTGTTTCGAGTTTGGCAAATCTCAACGAAATTGAAGGCCATCTGTTTTTTGCCCCGAGCAGGGCAATTAAATTAAATCTTGCAAGAGCCGATAGGAACGGTTGGAAATATTTGCCCATTTCTCACACACCTAGACCAATATTCTTCGTCTTGAGACTCTGACACGCCTAACCTATAAAACAACTAGTTCATTATTGCTCACTAGAAACTGGTTTTCTACCTGTGTTGAGTAGTGATGTCATAGTAATTCATTATAGGTAACGTTGTTAGTCACGGATGACTGACAACAATAACAGGCTCGAACGATCGTAGAGCTTCCGTGAAAGGTTATATAGCCTATCTAATTATTGGTTCCCGGTAAAAAGACCAGTATTTGATGTTCAAAAACTAACTTTCCTTCCACAAACTATTATTTCGTATGTTATTATTCGTTAATTTTACATCGTTTTGTGTCGTGTACAAATACGATATATCACGATTGTGATTTGTTAGATTTTTTTATTACGATCTGATGTAAAGATAAGGATTTTGAGTAATTGCATCTTGAGTTGATTTTTATCATTGCACAGGTGTAATTAATTTCTATAGAAATAATAACATGCTTACTATGTGATATAACAATATTGAGCATCATTGTTGGCTAATACGCGTTACACATGTATCATTAAAAAAGTCATGCATGAAAAGGTATGGGATTGTAAAAAGCACCATAAATTTCATATGGACAGGAAATAAAACATAAATTCACGTTCGAATTTCGACGGAAGTTCCTACAAGAACAAGACAAACATTGAATAGAATATTTGAATCTACTTTATGTGAAATATAATGATAAAGTATCAAGGCAAGCACTCGTGATTGCTAAGTATTTTCTAGAATCTGGGGTTGGGAGGGAGGGAGGTTAAATCCGTGTATTCATCATTTGAAACAGGCATGCATGGCAAGATCCGGTGATTTTTAAAAGCAGTACACATTTCAGATGGACAGGAAATGTATCATAAATTTCACATTCGAATTTCAACGGAAGTACGGACAAGTCAAACTTGCCAAATTGGATATCCTTATACATACTTCATCTTGTTGATCTAGACTAAGTTTCTAGTTTCAACTTCCTATCAATATATATAATTAGTTTCAAAACTATAGCAGTTGTCGTTTTCATTTTAGAAGGTATTAATTATATCTATTTCCTCTCGTGGTAGATATTAATGTTTAGCTCCTAGATCTCCAAAGAAAATAATTCTCGACAGTGTAGACAATTTCTAAAAATATTAGCCATTAACATAATCGTTCTGTACATAAGGAAGTAAACATTCTTATCAATTCAAATCATAAAATCAAGGTTAATAAGAATGAACCTCGATTTAAACAATTGATAACTCTCGTTTATTGTTTATTGTTTATTGTTAATTATGCATGAGGATCTGAATGAGACCGTGAATTACTTTTTGAATGATCTTATCAACAAGTTTTCAAGGTTTATTGAAAGTACGTTGTGATGTATGGGCCTTGATGTTAGGCAAAGTTTCGTGATCTCACAAAACATAAGATGCATTTAAAATTATTATTACTTTCGTTTGTTTTGTACTAAAAAAAAGTATAAAGAACACAGTAAAAAAAATATTTTGCTCATTCTTTCTTCAGATCTAAATTCTAAAAACGAACACCTCTAATTTTTCCTACTGGAAATTACCACCAAAACCATCACCCTGTGTACAGTGAGTCTGTTTTGGCTGAAAACAGTCGCGGTCCACCACAACCTTCGACTTGTTGCTCTAATATCTCCAAATTTATCAGCATGACATTTCTTTTGTTCGTTTCCACCACGAAAACGAAGGGACAACCTTTACAAACACCAAAAAAACACCAAACAAACAATCACCTAATTAATTGTGATTTTCTAGCACGATCTTTGAAAGCAGACGATTGAGTGTAACCTCTTACTCTTAACAACAGGAAATTGAACAATAACATAACCTCATCAAGATGACCATTGTTCGAACACAGAGTCTTTAAAATACGAATGAAATCGCACGTTTTCTTGGAATAAGAGCGAGACCACCTTTTACCGAGATAAACTAGATGCTTGAAACTATTCCTCACGAGTTCTAATTTGATACACTCAGTTTAAGAATTACCATGAGTCCTTGAACGTATATAATGTACAGTAGGTACTGCAATTAGAAAGCGTATGTCCGCTACTCCATGTTGTAATTCCTCGGGGGGATTTTCCTGATTCTTACCAACTATCCACCCACAGATTACGTATTATGCACTAGACTATGGGATACTTGATATCAAAGTAAGGTGTTTTTGAACACAAGCCCCACCCGGCCAAAGATCCGGTTAATATTATTACACTTTGTTCGAAACGGCGAAGCAAAACACCAGCTTTGACCATGACTATATAAAACCACACCTTGCAAGGCTGTGAAACTGCTTCGCTTTACTCATAGACGTAAATCTCACTGAGATTCGAATGAAAATAGACCAATGACAGGAAGTCGATTGACCTACATTATAATTAGAGTTTCATTTACGATCAGTATGGCCAAAAATGCATTTTTTTTTTTTTTTTTTGGGTGAAGGTTTTAGAAAGAAACATTGTGTAACTTATCAAAATCATGTTGACGAAATTATATGGCTGTGCAAGGATATGATGGGAGTACGGTTTAAATTGGTCTAGATGATACGATGATAGGTTTTCATATGTCGTAGACCAAGGTGGGGCCCAAATCTATCCATTCATCGCAATATATAGTATGTACGTTATCATTATAATGTTGCTAATAGTTATAATGATGGAAAACTCTAACATATGGTATTAGATTTTAAAGTAGAGCAGTTTTAATAAGAAATTAGGTAATTATTTAAACGTGAATTCGTGATTTAAATTAGTAGACAACTTTGCTAATTTAATCTCAATGGGGCATTTGTGTGTGTGTGGGGGGAGGGGGGAGGGATCGTCAAACTAGATCAGTATAAATAGGCGATAACTTCTGTATACTCTGCACCATTTTACTATTTAGTGCGTATATATTTATGTTTTTGCCGTCGGAAGCTTTCAAACGAAAATTACCTATACTCATCTTGACAAGCTGTCAGTTCCTTTCAAATATAACATGCTACAAAGTTGCTTGTTTATACATAATGTAAGTATATTTAAATAGAAATTCTAATTAAATAATGATAAAATTGGCCTACTTCAAAGGATTGGAAGCGTAATTGTTTAATTGTGCATCAATAATCCGGGTCCAGTTTTCTTTCTTATCTCGAAATTTGGTGTTGGAGCGTTTTGATTAAATCGAAAGATGATTAATTATTTATAGTATAAGTAGTATTCAAAATTTATTTTACAGTATTGTGTCCGTGGCAAAAAGGAAGCAAATAATGTGTGGTAAATCAGTAGGAAAGAAAGGGTGGTTGTATAACATGATCGTTGTGTTACTTATTAGTACAGACAGATATCCAAACAAAAAATGTGGTGTGATTTCGTTCTACCATCGCATGTTCCCAACTCAGTCTAATTTTTTGCAGCCAAGTTCTCAAAACTCATCGTATAATTTAATCCACATAAGTGTCGATTAACTATAAAGATGTCTGGCAGCGTTCGGTTCGCAAGGCTATTTAGTTAATCACGGTCCACAGCCTCCGGACGGTGAATCCACATCTCCGTCAAAGTTCGCACGCACGCACGCAGTCACTTTCGGTTTCGTCACAGTCACGGCTCACATCGAGGTATTTATTTATAGGTTGGTTCCCTTTGAACATGAAGAGTTTCGACCAGATGTTCGCAATGCACGCGGGCTCACCCTCATTAACTGGTACCCTCGACAGGAGATTGAGTTGATGATGATGACAACGATTATCCTGTTGACACATGTGGTTTTTGTAGCACTAGAAACCAATTAATTTAAAATTAACTTTTGAAAGCTTTGCATTTATTCGGTAAAAACGTTTATTTGAATAAACATTTGTACGTGTAATTTTTGTTTCAAATTACTCCCAAAAATACATCCAATTTGTGAGAAGTTAAAGTTGTTTACATTTGTTCTGTGCTATTAGATTCTGAAATGTCAATTATTAATAAAAATTAGCAGAAATTAGCTGCTGTTTGTAGAAATGTGCAAAAACACCCAATTTTAGCATTAATTAGCAAAAAGAAGTCACAAATTAACCAAAAATTCAATTTTCACAACTCTAGTTTAGTTATAAATAATATTTTAGAGAATCTCTCCGCCTGAAAAAGTTTTGGGTTCGAGTCTCGAAGACTTCAGAGGTCTTACGTATACGTGCGTTGTAATAAAAGTGAAATCCAATCGTCTTCCATCCAGTGCTAAATGTATCGCCCTCTGTCTGTATATCCGACAGGATGTTATATTATCCCCCAAACAAACACAGCTACGGCTGGGATTCAACAAACTCTGAGAGAAGAAGAAACTCCTATTTTACCTTCTCTTTTAGGATCGAAACTTCATCCCAACTTCTTTGCTTTACATAGATTGGTAGACGAAGCTGTCTGGTTATACAACTCCGTAAAGCACGAAGTTTACAACCCTATTCTAGTCTCCGATCCATAAAACAATAAAGAAGAACAATTTTCCCGTATCTAGTGCATTTTTAATATATCCACAGCACGCACAAGAATCAATATCATTTCATCATAATGTTCCGATCTGCGTCAAGAAAACTACATTTCAAAGACTTTCTGAGGAGATTTGTGACTTTCAGTTTAGCCCGAGTTGACTGATTAGTGTTGTTAGATATAGTTCCACTTCAAAACACATTATCTAACAAAAAAATATCCTTCAAGCATTGCGGTTTGGCCACTTGTTTTCGATCGATAATAGCTGCAACACTTAAAATAATATTACCGTGCACGCAACCGAGGAGAGGGAATAAATTACTTTAATAATACAATACATTTATAGAGCATCTCAGCAGGGATTCTCACGAGTATTTACAAGTGTTTCATCTTCTTATTCTTCTTGTGTTCATATCTTTTTGCGGTTTTGATCGTGTGCGAGGGCTCAGTCGATTTGGGTGAAGCCTCGAGCCGGTTGGAGCAAAAGTTTGAATCCCGCATTACGCATGAATCTTTACGTGTATCCAACAATATTCAACGGTTAAAAAGAGATTTGAAATGCATGCTCAAGGTTAATCAATGTAAAGATGGACGGCATCTATATGGTCCTTATGTGCACATAAATCTAGATAGAATGTCGTGATACTAAAATTATAAATAGTGGGTGGGCGCCAGAGCAAGAAAATTTCACATTTTTTTTTATTTCTCGCGGCTGAGTGGATAGACAATGAATACATATTGTTTATTACTTTTGTCTCTTTCTGACATTTTCCCTAAATCGCCATTCGTCGCAGATTTTGTATTGTCATGGTTAACTTTCCTTGCATTAACTATGCAAGTACACGCTCATAAACAACATCACACCGTGATATCGATCGAAAGATAACAGCTATAACAAATCCGAAAGTGAATAATCTGTTAATCTAACTGTCACAAAAATGATTGATAGAAACGCTATCTAGCACCAAACAATAGCTTAGTGGCTTAGTGGTAACAGAACAAGCGAGACACTAATTCAGGAGATCACGGGTTCGATTACCCATACCGGTAATCCTGATGAGGGGTTTTCCCGGCGTTTCCCTCAGTCATAATGCTTGGGTGATGGTTCTTATTAAATAACTTCCGACCACTCCGTCTCAACTACCCCTGTCTGTTACCTCGGGTGAAGAGCACAATACATCAGTATATAACAATATAAATGACCCTATATCTAGTGCACGAATGCTCTAGTCAGCGAAAATGAACCTAATTATTAATTAAAGTTTTCGCTCACTATAGCATTCGTGTAATAAGACTATTCGCGAACTAGAGTTTTCGAGCGCTAAAACATTCGCGCACTTAAATTTTTGCTTTCCCGTACAAATACATGCATATAATAACGAATAATGATTTGTTGACGTAGGTTGGACATGTGCCACATATAAACACGAATAATGAATGGGTATAATATAGTATTTTATTCCATTACTTCCATGGCAAACTGAAAGATGTGATTCCTAATCACCGGATGCGTGTCCAACAATCCGTGTAGCAGTCGGTATAAAATGTTATAACAAAATATCATCATCGCTTAAGGACATGGTCAATGACATCGATAGTCACGTCATTATAGATCAACCAAACAATATCCTTGGCTCCATTCGTGTAGGTCCTCACATTCCTATAGATCTTCACGCACGCAACAATGTCATACAATTAGAAATGATTTGAAACGTCGTACTAAGTTTTGTTGATGCAGACGTAAAGGTGTCCTAGCAAGTTTATAATTTTGTAGTTGTTATTCAATTTGATGATCATTTTTCTTGAAGATCAAGATGGCAGGTTCTTATTTACACAACAACTGAACATTCCTCCACAAAATGTTTTAATAAAATTGAACAGTTACAAAACCGATAAATTGCAATTTTACTTTTCGCAAATAAATTCACGAATAAATTTAATTTCACTAGTTTAGCAAATGAATGCCCTTCGTTGCTAAAAATTATATCAATCACTACCGGTATATAATACTCTAGTTTTAAATCTCAACAATAAACAAACATAAACGGATCTGTTCTATATTATTTTTATGAAATCATACATGACATAATATGATACAAATTCTATATTGCAAGCCCCCGGTAAGAACAATCTTGAGGTGAAGCATACATTTTTATTATACTAAAAAGGTTACAAATAATAAAATAGACAGTTTTCAGTAAAATTAAATTAAAAAAGTTGTTCTGAATCGGCCTTGTTGATTCTGGCATTTGTCCGCAGGTGTTCGCGGTCGCACTGTCCAATCACTGATTCATATGTTTCGTATTTGAAATATCGATCTTTGGTTATCGCTCACTCGTCGATGGTGTTCGAAGCCTACAGGGTTGGTTTAGTAACTTTAAATTTAAGTCCCCCACTGCAAATCAGTTCAGTTACTGAGTGGGTAGACTCTAAATGTGAATCTATTTTAAAATGTTTAATCAACGAAATAAAAGAATGAATGTTGTGTAATATATTATATTATAATAGATAGATGACAATGATACTGTTGCACCACATAAGACAAGTATAGGTGTTGTCGATGTCGCATACTGTATCGAGTTGCCACGAGCACGAGAGCAAGCAAGCCGGACGCAGCTACAGAACACTATTCACAGGAATCTCGTCTCACCTTGCCACGGGCGAGTTGAGCCGCCACTGCTGTGACAGACCGCGCGGTCCGCCATCCTTGACCACGTGGTACGGTCTACATCGAGAACGAGTTTAGACAACATAACGGTACACAGTCAGAACCATTGTATTGATACTTCACGGGGGCTTGATGCGATTAGTATAACTATGTGGTTTGAGCACGAGTACCACGGACGATTACCTAGTCTTCTATGTACTAGGGTACATTAAAAGTAAAAACAAGACGGGTTATTCCGCCACGTTGTTGACACTTACTTCAAATGTCGACGTTTCTGGATCTCTATGGACCCTGTCATCAGGAAAACTGAAGTCCTCCCGTCTCGTCGTCAGAGCTTTTGATGTTTGCAGCGCTTGCGCTGGTTCTACTTGGGTATATGTGTAGTAGATAATGTGAAGTACCTAATTGTCTTCACTATGTACTTAAGAAATGCTAAGTTAAAATATGAATATGTAGCGTGGACTATAGGTAAATGGTGAAGAGAGACACGACAGTAACTCGAATCTCTCGACAAAATTAGGAAACCATGCTCCACATACTCATGCTCATAAAAGGTGGAAAATGTAGAAGGAATGTAGAAAAAAATTTAGAGGGACGGCATAACTGTAGATGTGTAAACATATCTACAGTGGACTCATAATTTCCAAAAGCTCTGCGTTTTTAGATCAATTAGAAATAAAATGATTACATTAATCGGCATTTTCAAACATCTTTGACTGTATTTTTATGAGAATTTGTAACAAGCTTATTGAAAAAGTCGCACATTTCTCGATGCGTCCAATTATACAAAAACATATTTATTTGGATATAATTATATGACCTAATTTGTCTTACCCACATTAATATTGTAGTCATATATCATCATGTTATTTGATTTCTTAATAACTTCGATCAGTTGGTTGGCCGAAAAACGAATTTATTATTATACTTACAATATTGGAGGATTCCCGAACTGGACTTCGATGAGCGCAGAACGCCGAACGCACATCAACGAACTAATAAGAAAGAAGCTGCGTTCGCCAGCACATAATCTCATTGGTTTATTGCTCTACGGACGCTCTTTGACGTCCAGGCCGGGAATCCACAATTAAACAACACCATGACTACACCAACGTTGCAATTTCTTGTACGGCGTCGGCATGTGGCGAGACGAAACATAGGCCTACATCCTGTTTGCCCACGTGTGTTATGCAGAGCACCTCCACTCTCAGGTGATTCAGCGAGTGGGGGGGGGGGGGGGGGGGGCGGCTTGATGCGTCACGTCGCCGCGCGGGGGTGGGTGGGTTGTGCGGTGACCTCGTGGGTAGGGTCGGGGCAGCCGTGACCCCAATACGAAGCCATGCTGAACTTGCAGCGGCGTTGTTTGTTCGACGCGTATAAATCATAACAGAAAGCGAGCGGGCTGGGGAATCCCTCGACGGTGCTGCGCTCTAGCGGGGAACAAAACAACTACGAGAGAGTTTTGAGTGAAAAGAATGTTTTATTATGGAAGAAAGTTCAAGATAGAAAGATGGGGTTTACTGGCAGTCAAAATTTGAAAACGACTTTTGTTTTCTTTATAGTTTCTTCTTTCTTCATTTCATATCAAATACACACACACACAAATTGGCTGCATATAAACGAATCTGTGATGCTTGTTTCGATTTTGTAAAAATCGTACGATAAATATATGAGTGTTGACAAGTATATCCCATTCCAAAAGTATACCCATAGACTACATATGGGCTATACGATAGCTTTATAGTTTTAAAAACCTTTCAAATTTTGTGAAAACAGTATAGAAAGGCTTTGTATTCACACAACTGCGTTCATAAAATTGTACGAAATAGGATATAATTTCGATAAAAATCTCGAATTCCGTAATGTTACGCAAGAATGGTCATAATTGAAGATATTTTTTGAACTGGTTCACTATAAAGTTAACGGATAATTAGCTGTTGATAGTTCGTCGACTGTGTATGGTGTAGAAAAGATAATCCATTGCATGTAATTCAGTTAGGGTCTAAAAACAAAATTAATTTGAAAATTAATCAAGATGGCGATATTATGTGAACAGCACCGGTAAACTCAATTGCTTGTGATAACATTTTTTCACGATCCTGGTTATTGATCACATACAGCAACCACCCTATATTATTAGCTATGGTTGGATGGTTTAAGATTGTTGTTTTCCTTGGTTTCAACCACTTGTAAGAACCGATTGGCGGAGGAACCATCTGGTCAAAATTACATCGGTCTCCGGATGGGACGTAAATCATAAGATGACCCCCTGGCTCTTTTCATCAGGAGTAAGATACGTTCCGCTTTATGGGCTTACTTTCTTAGCAATGACCGTCCATAAATCATGCGTTCATCTTCTCGATTACCAATCCGTGCACGACCAAGAACGATATTTGATTTCTAGAAATGTAATTGTTATTCATACGAAGCCATTTCCAAGAACAATTTCGCTATCAATACCTTATCTCTTTGTTAATTCTGATACGAAAGCAGACGATAAGATAATCAAGATAAAGTCGCTGAACAAATTCATATATTCGCATTTTCATAACTTGTATACAATAAATATTTATACTCAAACATATGAAGATACAAACGGGAAATGATGTAGCTTACAAATGAATGATTCTTCAATTTTACCTGAACATTCTGAATCACAAAGTTTGTGAGTAAAACTTGAAATATTGAGAAAAACGTTTATTTTACATGTTTATAATTGAAACAATTTCAGTATTTTTTGGACAGGAGTGCAGAAATGACAGTCAATGTTAATTAATAAGTTCTTGTAACTGAATGGACGTAAAGAATAAATATAAATTAATTTCATATTTGTTGACTTGTAGGGTAAGTAAAAACAGAGTAGGAGACATGGTGCTGATCATAGCCGTTTCCTGTGTTAGTGCACGGCTATTCCAAGAAGACGGTATAACTAATTGACCATGCAGTTCCACCACCAACCTCTGTGAGTGTGGTCGACGGGAATAATTATAAATCTCACCACCAATAGATTGTTTCGGAAGAGAAAGGTTATTTATATACCATAAATCCAATCGATTTCTTACGTTTCATCAAAGTGATGCTGCATCTTTGTATCCCTCGCAGGAAGTGGAAGCTAGTCCAGTAGACATGCATAATGCAGTAGCATTTCATGCTTTTACTTCCTAATCGAATCATATATCTCTCTTTATAATCGCCGGATGTGTTCTGCAAAGACTGGAGGCAGTCTAGTATTGCGACGTATCCAGAATATAATGACAATGAAGGAACAAGATTTTCGACAACCTAAACTGTCTAACGAAAAGTTGTTATTCAGAGATAGCTTCAAGACTTGGGTTCAAAGCCCTCGCACGTGCAAATAAATAAATCAAGGATCGGGCAAAACATGTCTTTACTCAAACCACTCCCCCTGTTATTTTTTTGCTACGAAAAATTTACGAATCAAACGGACAACGTAAGTTCATGAGAAATAACGTCAAACTATATGGGATACAAAAATGAGCTAAGAAGGGTTGGAGTAAATAAGTGTTCGCACCTACACTTGATTAACTTATGTCGCATATCGTATACAACGGCGACATGTTAAAATATTTACTAGATATAATGTCTGAATTGTGCAGCATAATTTGAAGTCCTTCAAGATCAAGGTGTCACCATGTTACACATTAAAAATATCGCTAGAAATTTGTGAAATTTTCTATAATTATGCCACTGCAATGACGGTCACACATGACTCCTGCGTTTCCAATCTTGGCTTCGGCTTCCTACATCGTTGCCAAAATATGATCCGTAATTAAGCCCACACATCACCGTCTCCAGCTGTTTCCCTACCCACCCTTAATAATTAGTTGTGCAACCGCTACAGTTTGTCTCTCGTGGCATTAGTGACAACGTTCTGCGTGCACCCACCCACGTGCCGGTCGGTATACTATATCCGGTATCTTATTTCCTCCTCACATTGTCTTGTGAGTCAACCCTTGTCGACGTTGCGCCCCGCTAAGCACCGCACGATACGCTAAGAGGCCACTTCCCGTCCTAGTGATGTTTTGTGTAAAAACACGCGTGCGTTCTGAAGGAGTGCAGTGCTTGTAGAGAAACGGTATAACTGTATACATTTCATTGTGTATCGTAAAAGGGGAGACAATGCAAGCACATAGCAATTTTGTATATATTTTATTCAATTACTGTATTACCAATAAAAAAACACCCCAACATAAAAAAATAGGAAAAAGTTGTTGTAAAGATGTTGTTGTGTTGCTGTTAGTTGTTATAAGTTGTTAGTTGTGGTTGTAAAGTTGTTATCTTAAATTAGTAATAATTAGTATAACGGTGAATAATGCAAAGGTGATGAAGAATATCTTTTTTATCATACGACGTGAGGAAATGAAATATTGAATACAAAATTATAAAGATAGTGCGTAAAATAGAGCAGAAATTAAGCCAATTTATCAATCAACACAAAATCCCGTGAATTGTTCACTAGTTACTTCAAGCAGGAAGTATAGCTTGTCACCTCAACTGCCCACATAGGTTATCGAACTCAATAATCCCACATGATGAAGTTCACAAGTGTATGCTGTCACCTGCCTCATCACAGGGTTCAATTAAATACAAGGATTATATATTCCTAATTTTGAGTTTTGCCTTATAAACCGGACAGTCGCGTCAGGCACCATGTTGGGTAACAGCCGAGATGTTATTAGTTATTCAGGTGAAGACATGTCTTGTCTTATAGCGTGAGTGAGTGAAATCCCACGTAAAGTATGGATTTCGTTCGTGCCAGTATTTCATGGAAACATCTTTTCCCGTTGCCGAGCGTTTCCACGACGAGACTACAATTTGTCGGAACTGTGATTGGAAGGTTGCTGGTTCGATTCCCACAGTCGGCATGCAATAGAAAATGACAGGAGGTTTTCCTCGGTTGCATAACAACTTGTCCTACCATGTATTGCTGCTGACATATGTAAGCCAAGGGTAGGTGACAACATGTATTTACTTCAACCACTCTTCTACGCTCATTTTTTTTTATCCGATATGGTAACTTCTCATTATTTATCATCAACTGTGTGTTTTTTTTTTTTATCATTTTGGAAGGCGCATTTATTGTTGAAGTACGCATTAACGTATTTTAACGATTACTGTGTTATTGTATTGGTGTATTACAGAATAACTAACTTATACAACTACCATACATGCTGAATACAGCACTGCTATGTCCCAATTGTAAACACTTTATTATTATTTATTGTTGTTTACCATACCCAGAACGGATATGGAAGGCTACCAGGGCTGCTTTGCCTATTGATTAGTAAATTACCTATAAAACATGAAATTTTGAAAGCACGTTTTTAGAGTGCATTTGGTGCGTTTTAGGAAAAAGTGGTGGGCTGAATGTAATACCGAAACAATGTAGTTTGTGTGCGTCAATTTGTTTTGTCGTCATGTCGAGTTACAGTTCACAGCATACATGGCAACATATTAACGATCTGAGATTGATCTGAGAAATAATAGGGTGAGTGCAGAAGACTTGTTAGTACTAAGAGTAAAGACATGTTCGGCCGAACTCTTGATTTACATTATCGACGAGTATATATGTAGACGCCAAATTGTGTAGCGTAGTAGAGATGTCAACACCACTTCGGGTTAATTCGCGAATTCCTGGTTCTGTGAACTTAGCAATTATTCGATTCCGGATTCACCAAGAAAATCGTATAGTCTATAGTTCAGCACTAAAACACACTCTTTGAAAGTTCTAATTGAAAATAACTAATTAAACCGCGTTTAGAACGCGTTTGTGAAATCAATAATATGTAATATGTCATGACATTTTATGAGGCGGGAGGAGGGGGGGGGGGGGGGGGGTACTAATTCCTCTTAACCCGGCCATGTATAGTACTTATAGTTTCTACTCCTGTGAAAGAACCATATGTGTCACCACGAACAAATGTTTTGCCACAATCTGTCAGCGTACCACATGGGAACTATGCGTACAGAAAGAAACCTTTGTATTTACTTGGGCTATCACGCAAACCTTCACGGAATACAACTTAGTTAATTACCTCCTAAAAGTGACTTTAAATTTTTCATTAATTCCTGTTTTTCTTGGTACATTTCACGTCGTAGACAGTGACACAGCAGTCGTCATGGCAACCAAACACAATACACAACGTATAAATGACAATGTCCCGCACTGAAAATTAATGAATTAATTAAACAATAAAACACGATTATTATTATTACAATGTAATTCCGTAATTATAGGCAAGAATAAGAAAGTAACACCAAAGAGATTTATTTGAATAGTATGAGTAACACTGCGGATATCTATTTTACCCTACTCACGTTATAATAGTTAATATGTTCAGGAATAATTATAATATTATATTGCATAATTATCAAGTTGCAATTTTATATATTGAAAACGTAGGCTACTTAAAAATGTTTCACGGAAAACTATGGTAAGTCTACATACAATTTATATCGATTTAAATATGATGAAATACTTTCAGTGGAAAATCATTGTAAATCAAGTTACAACATTTTTTATTGTTTTTTTCCCAGAGAAAAACTCTGTAAGTCATAAAACTCGAGAAGGGCTAAAATTGAAATTGATGTGAATAATTTATTGAATTCAAACGGTAAAAACACGACTTCATTGCAAATTTTGGGTCAACATATTAAATACCTGATTTGTGGTGATATTTTGAGCCTTGTTAATCAATTTCTGCAAAATGTCTGATTTTGAGTTACAATGTTTTTCCTTGCATCCGTCGATATTTCTATGACAGTGTGACGTAATCTATGTACGAGGTGTGATTACAGGTAGCTATCGGCATAGATAGATCTCTCTAGATAGGTGTGAAATCCGCTAGCTCTATGAATCATGCACGTGTTGCTATGTGCCAATGTTGTCTGTCTTATCACCACTTATCATCTGTGACAATCAAGGCCATACAATGACGTCATAACGAACTGTGTATACATGACACGTTGTAACTTTCCGTACAGTGAATGACCGGATTCTAATTCAAGGGGTTTTGGGTTCGATTCCCGCGCTCTATATAATCCTAAATTGAGGGTTTTTAAAACGGTCATTATGAAGTAATTAGTCTTTGGTATTTCTTTCTTTTTGCCACCTTTTTCTTGTATACACTTTGTCAAGTTATACAATTTTGTAGGTTACCGGACGCTAAAATACTGTTTTTGCTCGCTTTTGATCACTATTAATCTAAAATCACAAGGACTCTTCTGCAAAATCCCCACATCTTCTTCAAGGGCAAAGATGGTCACAAAAAATAACCAAAAAATAAGACTACCTCAGAAACAGTGACTCATGTATAGAATATGCTACTTTTGGGTATAGTGAATTCTTCGAGGAAGCGTGCATCAAATTTATTTTCTAATTTTCTTTTGCTTCGTTGAAACACAATAATTTTGTGTTATTCAGTCTCTCGTTGCTATCTTCTCAGAATGTGGTCAACTCCAACTATTCTGAGCATCGGCTGTGGTTATTATGATAATAAGTAGATGCGTGTACGTGTCTCCGTCTTCTCGATTTGTTGCGTGACCCGTGGAATTGTTTTTACAGGTTTCTAAAGTGATTTTTATAAACAAAAATATGTTTGTAGGATTCGATAAAATAAGAAAAAGTGCAAATATTATGTGTGACCTAATTCATTTACGTTGTTTATGATTCCATTTTCGTCACAATAAGTAGAAAATTGTTGTTAGAAATTACATTAGCATAACTATATAACTTTGAAAGAATGAGTTACATTTTAAAAATAAAACGCAATTGAAATGTTTTATCTACTTTAATAATAACATTTTGCCTGTACTTACTTTACTGAAATCGATTCGTTGGCATGGAAACCAAATCAACAGACGTATACAACACACACCCACCTGTCGTTTATGCCCTTTGAATCGAGCACAATAAAATTTATCGACCGTCTTTCGAATACTAAACTACATCGCCCACATCTAACCCAAAAATAAATTGAAAGGGTTCAATCAACTCAATGTAATAGATTCAAAACCACGTTGCCCTTGATTCTAACCTGTAATTTAATCATACTTAACTGACCAACCATTCGAAAGTTAACATTTTCCTGGAAACCATCTTTACAGAAAAGAAACCCACCAATTTTTGAATAATATGTCTTTTTGTGTTTCAAATTCTAAATTCGATTTTATGTAAATGCACATATTTAATTATTATCGAACTGCACTCTTTTGTGTAGTAAGTAAGTGAAAGTTTTCAGTGAAATGACAGAGTTCCGTCATTTTTCATGAATAATGAAATCCACCGTATCGAGTCTTTCCCTCGACTGTAAACTGGTTGTAAACACAAATGACGTAGTACAAGTATCAATTGGACCGTGGCGGGAAATGTTATTACACAATCAATGGACAAGCGAGTGAGACGACAATATTCGTGTACTTAATTGCGCCTATATAGAGGTTTTAATTGTTTTATATCGCGCGTTTATGAACACGCTAAGTTGCCATTGTGACCGACGAAACCTTCTTGTGCCGCTTGACACCTTCGCTTCCGTGTTTTCTTTCGTCCTCACTTGGCTTCCCCGGAACAAATAGACACTCTTTTTTATTCTAATTCATTTTTATTTAATTATTCATTGTTGCCATAATAAATAGTGCCTTTCCTTCTAGGTGAAGAACATTTGAATACATTTTCACTGTATGTATATGCAATTTTACATCGTAATGATATGAATGTGATGTAAAAATGTATAAATATTTAAGTTGTATACATTATACAACTAGCCGTTACTAATTTAGTTTGTACACAAGGTAATTTTTATTCTGTTTAGAAATAATCTAACTCTTTACAACTATATGTTGTGCTTTGACGCGTGGTTATTGAAAATAACCACACACGAAAGATAAAATATGATCTTTACATAAACAATATGACGAAAACGATACATATCACTTACATTGTAATTTCATATAAAGCTTGTAAAATTCTTCTTATATACAAATTCTCAAAAACATTCATTGAATTAAAACCACAATAAATATTTGATGAATACATGCCATAATCTAGAACCTCAATGTATACAAACGCTCACCATCGAAATAGTAATCTATTGAAATGTAAATTGGCTTCCAGTAAAATAAAAGTATTTCCAAGTTACAATATTGGGGAAAAATTACGTCACGTAATATGTGAAGACAACTTTGAGAT
Organism: Isoperla grammatica; assembly: GCA_945910005.1. Taxonomy (NCBI): domain Eukaryota; kingdom Metazoa; phylum Arthropoda; class Insecta; order Plecoptera; family Perlodidae; genus Isoperla; species Isoperla grammatica. The sequence goes on from OX246740.1 coordinate 46,692,817, forward strand.
TAATATTGGCACTTAAGGATAAATGACCAACACAATATGAAACAAGCTACTAACAAATTCAAGATGTAGAAGCAACGATGTGAGCAGACAATACTAAAGAGTACAAGTAAAACTCAAGAGGAATAACACATCGAAATAGAACTGCATGTTTTTACTCTGAACACCAAAGACCTCCACCCACAGGAGATTATGTTCTTCGTTATATTATTCTAGTCCTATAGCAAACACATCTAAGACGCCTACTTGGACAAGTTCCCAACAATCACTCCAAATTATGCGAGCTCATTGAACTCCGCATAAGACAACCAGTACAAAAAATTGTTATCATTACAGCTAAGACGATGCTTTTCTAATAAATTACCTCTCTACTGGCTACATTTATGAGAGCCACACGAAAATAAGGAAGAAGATTCATCGTCTGCGCTACCTGCGGCCAACCTTGGGAAGAAGTCCGCCTACAATACGAGAGGAGCATCCTATGTTTAACATTATCAAGATTGATTGAGGCTGAGGTCATCTTCGCTACAATCACCTTCGTATAACATTGTTGGCATTGGCAATGGCGGTAACGGCGGAGTCAGAGGGTATGACAAAATGCGTGGATATGAATTGGACATAAGATTCGTCCGGGGTGAGGGGGAGGGGGGGGTCATGTCGCCATCCGTGCAATTATCCTTATATGATGGCATTGGTTGCTAATGGTGAAGTTGAGATGACACAAATTGTGGACATGAATTTGACAGGAGAAGTCATAGGCAGGAAGATGCGGGGGGGGGGGGGGGGGGTTGATGTAGTCATCCTTGTAATCACCACACATTATCGGCATTAGTGGCTTATTGTGATGTCAGTTGATGACACAGTTTGTGGTCAGGAGTGAGGTCGTATAGGTAGCAAGATTGAGTAGATACTATAGGATGATGATGAAGATTCTTGTTGCTCAGTCACGCTATTCGATCAAGGGTGATATATTATGAAGATGAAGGACATTTTACAAAAAACCTATGTAGTATGCGTGATTCTAATCCCGCTTAGGAACTTGAGCCCAACCACTTGATCCAACCGCGGAGCTTATGGAGGGAGTGAATTGATCATAAAGAGTGTGTTCGCCGATCATAAACAAGCACAGCAATATTAAAAATAATGGGAGCACTATATATATATATATATATATATAGGTACAGATTACCTCCGGGGTATCATATCTTGTGTAAGTAATTTTAACCTTCGTTTCTTATAGTGACTTGCACAGGGTAGAAGAACCTCCAAACTGTTCCCAGGACGCATCGTAACGTGACTAGCATCGTACCGGGATCGAGTCTTCACCTCATCTCCTCGTTCTAAGCCTCTTCTCTGTCACAGCATCCTCATGGATAAACCACCACGACGTTATTACGTAACACCTCGTGACGGGTTTCCCATCTTTGCGATCAACCCGTCGACACCGTCATCTCTTCTCTATGTAGAGTTGTTGACACTGACTTTCTGTTTCACCGTCCGATTGCGTTGCTTGCACTAAACACCACGCTATGTGCACTAAACACCACTCTGCGTGCACTAGACACCACGTTGTGTGCACTACCAACACCACCCACTACCCGATCAACCAGTCCCAGACAGGCCAGTAACGCCCACCGCAAATAGGTTTCTGGCCCTAGATGTCGACTGCGACATCATGTCGGACGACGACAACTCCCTGGTCATAGACTCCGGCGCTGAAAGCGAGATGGAGCTATGCCAGTCTCAACCCTCGACCAGCAAAACGGTGCGTCCGAAACGTCGCCGGACCCACTCGCTCTCCCCCGACTCAGACGCGTCTTCTGTCCGCTCTACCGCATCCAGGCCACCGAAACTCCATGCACAACGTGCAAGTCCCAGCTCCGTAATACATAAGCCGGTAGCTACGCATCCCCCAGCAACTTCCTCGGACCAAGCTAACCCTGGGACTGCCAATCAGCACCCCTCCGACTCGAAACCCCCGCCCATCCTCTTATACAACATCGAAAACTATTCCTCTTTGGTCACCCTATTGGCCAAGGCCACCAAAGGGGCATATACCATCTCGGCCACAGCGGAAGCCTTCCGCATTAAACCCAATCTCCGTCAAACCTATGACGAGATTTTCCAATATTTACGGGGCAATAAACTCCTCTTTCACACTTTCCCGACCGTCGAACAGAGACAGAAACGTCTCGTAATTCGCGGTCTTTCCTCCTCTGTGCCAGTCGAGGACATAAAACTTGATCTAACGGAGCAGGGCGTCAATATCGTTGACCTCCGTCAAATCCTGCATAATGGCGACTCTCCGTCCACTCGTCGACCCATGCCCTTGTTTGTTGCCACCGTCTCTCTCTTTGACACCGGCGTCCCCCTTCATACAGTCACCATCATCTGCCACCACAAAGTGACATTTGAACGTTACCGTGGCCAATCAGGTCCACGGCAATGCTTCAATTGCCAACAATTTGGCCATTCATCGGCCTTCTGCCATCTTCCGCCGGCGTGCTTTAAATGCGCCCAGGCCCACAAGTCAGCGCATTGCCCCAAATCCCCCGACTCACCCGCCACTTGCGTCAACTGCAAACAAGCCCACCCAGCCTCGTACCGTAAATGCAAGGCATATCTTGATGCATGTGATGCCCGAGCACAGAGCAACCAAAACCAGCCAGGCCGTCCGGTAACAAACCGCCGCCAAAAGCAACCACCTCCGCCGACTGTAGCTTCACAACAGCGTGCTAGCTTCCCCGCAGCCACCTTCAGTGCCGCATTTCCCCCACTAGTCTCGTACGCACAAGCTGTCCAGGCCTCGACACCACAACAGTCTCCACCTGACCTAACTGATGTACCACACACCAGTCCGTCACAGTCTTCTCAACCCCATGGCCCAGTTCCCGCCCCACGGCGTCCACGTGGCCTTGTACCTCCTTCACAACCGCCGCCTCCACTGCTGCCGCCTCCACTTGCTCCCCAAGGTCGTAACCCGGCCTGGACTATCATCGGCCAAATAGCCGATGCCCTCATCGCCTATTCCAGCGACCCCATCATTTCCACCCTAGCTACCCTTCTTAAAACACTCATCTCTGCACCTAACAATGGCTAAGCTGGAATTGAAATTACTGGCGTGGAACGCCAATGGAGGAGTTCGTCGCAAAACGGCAGAACTCATCCACCTTGTCCATCAACTTTCCATAGACATCATTCTCATCAATGAAACACACCTACTCCCTTCCGACAACTGGTCTATTCCCGGCTTCCAAATTCTCCGTAACGATCGACTGACAGCGTCTAAACGTACGAGAGGGGGTGGTACCGCCATTCTCTCTCGCTCTACAGCCGCTGTCGTTCAAGAGCCCACCCCCCTTCTTTCTGCGGTCGAAGCCACTATCGCGATTGTGAAAACGGCTGCTGGCCCGATGCGATGCATCGCAGCATACTCGCCCCCAAATAAACATTTCACTGGCACCGACTTTAATTCCCTCTTCACTTCACAAATGCCGACTGTTCTGGCGGGTGACTTAAATGCCAAACACCATCTTTGGAATTCGGCTGTCAATAACACGCGGGGACTTGCTCTTCTTCGTTTCATCACGTCTACCAACCTTAGACTCAATGTCACTGGGCCTGTCGAACCAACATACTACCACTATCGGGACACTACCCCTCCTGATGTGCTAGACATTGCCATTATTCGGAACATCCACACATCTTACGATATTTCGACAGTCCAGGCACTCACATCCGACCATAATCCGATCCTCATAAATATTGGTAACAAAATCAATTACCAACCACCTACCCCCCGGTTCTCATACGGAAAAGCCGACTGGCAGCGCTTCCGTAATCATATTCATAACCGCCTCACTGCCCTCCCACTTCCACTTCTCGACTCATCTTCAGCTATCGATACGTCGATCTCCTTCCTATCGGCTCTTATCCGTCAGGCAGCTAATGTTGCAATCCCCAAATACACACCGTCGCCCTCAACACATCTGTCTTTACCACCTGCCCTTCGTGCATGTGTGCGACAGAAAAATCGAGCCCGTCGGCGCTGGCAAGCGTTCCGAACGCCAGACTGCAAGGCCGAATACGACAGACTGCAACGTGCACTTGACCGCGATATTGCCGACCATATGTCATCGCAGTGGGAAGCAAAACTGTCAACTCTCTCTTACCACGACAACTCCATCTGGCGGATGGCCAAGACGCTACAGAAGTCGAAAGCACCCAATCCTCCGATCCTCACACCTGCAGGCTGGGCACTTAGTAGCCCGGACAAAGCCGAGGCAATCTCGCGCAGTCTGGAAATGGCCTTCATCCCAAATCCACCAGTTCCTGGCGAACCTGATTTGGATAGGTTAATGAAAATCTACTTTTCGAAAACTGTGTGCCCGGAACCCCCACCAGAGTACAATTTACATCCCTTTGAACTACGTACCATCTTTTCCAAATTAAACCCCCGTAAAGCCCCTGGTCCCGACGGTATAGGAGCGGTGCTCATTTGACAACTTCCCGGGTCAGCTGTGGCAGTCCTCTTCCATATTTATGAACGGTGCCTCACTACGTCATATTTCCCAAAAAATTGGAAAATGGCCAAAATTATCTCAATCTTAAAACCCGGGAAACCGCCGTCAGACCCGTCCAGCTACAGACCAATCAGTCTTCTCAATGTCATGGCCAAAATGCTTGAGTCTCTGGTCCTAACTCGCATCAAGCGCCATTTATCCGAAAACACCATTATCCCCCAGTATCAATTTGGTTTCGTAGCAAACACCTCTACGGAACATCAACTTTTACGTCTCACAAATCGCATCACCCATGGTTTCAATAACAAGAAAGTCACAGCCGTTGCTTTCCTCGACATTGCCAAAGCTTTCGACTCAGTCTGGCATGCTGGCTTGTTATTGAAACTAGCCCGGTACAAATTCCCCCTGCATATCATTCACTTTCTCCAATCATTCCTCCACAAAAGAAGTTTTCGGGCATCCTGGCTGGGGTCACTGTCTTCACCACGAAAAATACGCGCAGGAGTACCTCAGGGATCAGTACTCAGTCCAACTCTATTTAATATTTACACGGCGGACATGCCAGAAATGCCCAAGGGTGTTGATGTGCATCTCTTTGCAGATGATGACGCCATTGCTGCCACCTCCCGCTCCGCGGAGCTTGCTGTAAAACACCTCCAAGCTGGTCTCGACTTAATATCTCCATGGTATGCCAAATGGCGTTTTAAACTCAACGTTGGCAAAACTTCAGCTACCATGTTTACCACTGGTCGTGCCCTCAAACAATTTCCCCTCTTTCTGGACGGTGTCCCGATCGAATGGTCCAAGACCAATCTGTACCTTGGTGCACTTCTAGACCGCCATCTTAGCTGGAACCATCATGTTACCAAAGTGATGCAAAAGAGTCGTAACAAAATGTTTGCTCTTCAGTCAATACTGAGGTCTCCAGTTATTGCAGAGAAAGACCGTCTTCGGATCTACACGACCGTTATCCGTCCCACATTTCTATATGCCGCTCCCATATGGGGCACCACATCATATACTAATTTTCTAAAATTACAGCGCCTCCAAAATACTGTCCTCCGAGTGGTGATGCACCTCCCTAAATACACCCCAATCGTTCCGCTCCACACTTCTCTGGATCTACCTTTGGTAGACAAGTTGGTTCAGGATCGATCCCTTAAATTCTTTAACTCTTTATCACGGCACCCAAACCCTCTCGTGAGGTCACAGTTGGACTTTATGCCCAACCCTCATGATAGATATCTCCGTCCAGTCGCGAGCATAAACACCCTTGAATTCAGGCCTCCCAACCCACAGGCATGTGGACGCCACCGCAACATTCGCCTTCCCCTCTTTGCCAAGAAAAGACGGGTGAGGTAGTACCTCTATTCATTCCCATCAGGACCCTTCCTGAACTTACCTATTTATTCCTAGTAGTTGTAAACCCAACCTCTTCTTAATTTCATACTAATATCACTCTAAATTCTTTCTGCCTTCGGGCCATTTCATTCTTTTTCCAAACGTTCTGCCTTCAGCAACAAAACCATCACATCTGTATTCTAATCATACTTCTCTTAAGGACACTGTCCGGTCGAGATTGTCAAGCAAAAGGAAACTGTACCTTATTGCCTCCATCCAAAGCTCCAAAACCAACACCACTCTGTGTGAAACTAACACCAAGTTGCGTGCAATAAACACCATGCTGCGTGCACTAAACACCACTCTGTGTGCACTAAGCACCACTCTGTGTGCACTAAACACCACTCTGTGTACTAAACACCACGCTGCGTGCACTAAACACTATGCTGCGTGCACTAAACGCCACTCTGCGTGCACTAAACGCCACTCTGTGTGCACTAACACTATGCTGCGTGCACTAACACCACGCTGTGTGCACTCAACACCACTCTGTGTGTACTAACACCACATTGCGTGCACTTTCATGCACCATTCACCATCACTAAGGCATGATTCGCCGAAATAATGACGATGCACAATCGTTGGTCTATATATTTGTTCGTAATCTTATGCGACATAAATCCATAGTTATTTTGATCGTGTAATGTGCTTTCTCACACATTTTAATTGGGTTGAACTCATTAGAAAATTGTGATACAGATAAATATAATAAAGAAGAAGTGGGACATATCAAGGTGGGTCGGTTATCATTTTAACAAAATAATGGCAATCTTTAATTATTATTAATGTACACCTTAATTTGAAGGTATAGCCAAAAGGTTTTAAGAATTTTCTCTGAAATTGATAATGTCTATTATCTTCGATAGAACGACTGACGATGTAATAACGTTTGTGTAGGTATTCATTTAATCGTATTTCTTATTTGTTATGTGCCCATTGTGATTTAATCCAATTCAGTCGTCACATTATTTTCTAGGTCAAAAAAATTACCTTTTACCCTATTTATTCTGTAGGCACAATATAAAACTAGCACTTTTCGTCTTCTCAGAAACTAACCCTATTTCGGAGCCAGTCTCTTCCACATTGTGTCAGACAAAAGGTAACAGAGGCCAGTTTAATTTGTTCTTAAACATGAATAGATAAGTGGCCGTAATAAGAAGCTCATGAACTCATCAGACATAACAGTACCTATTGTAAGTAAAACTGACAAAGGTACTTTATCATTATCACTTTACTACAACGAACTAAACTACTCCATGACGTAATTTGCATATTACCTACAATACAATACGATAATCTTTAGACTAGGCGAGACTAATAATATGCTGCTTTTTTGTAACAATTTGACGTCACGTAACGTATTTTATGACCTAAGAACATTAAAATTTTATGGTGATGACTGAAATCGTAAATTCTAACGTATTTATCGCGTTATACTAACCGTGAAGTAAATAAACCTGATGTACATTAGCATAGATAGCAACTTCAGTGGCGGTCAATAACAATAAGCAATGTTGATAAGGTTGAATCGTAAAACAACAACACTACCTTCAAGACAGCCTGTGCCTATCTTAGTTATTTCTTACTTTAGATTGATATCTAGTTAGTAGTTACCTAGCTAGTTAATTAATTAATTAGTTGGTTATTAGTTTAGAATTTAGATATTGTTTAGGTTGACGCACAATTTAAAATGCTCTTCGGCTGCATTTGTGTTACAAATCTACCGTTTTTAGATTTATGGTTTTAGAAGGGTGATCAGAGTCGCCAAAATGTGTCCCGTTTAATGAAAACGATCCTGTTTCGTATTAACATCCTTACCACTTGTGGAGAACCAAATGAGAACAATACAAAGAAGTTCTTGCGTAGGTTTTTTCAAGTAAAATACAAACAATGTTCAACTATTGATGATAGCTAATTTAAAGTTATAGATCAACGACGCGTTTCAATCAATTGGGACTCTTCAAGCAGTTAGATGAAACTAAAAAACCAGCTAAGCTTCTCATATACAAACTTCACTATAAGTAAATGCTGGAAGTAAATTCTATGGCACGTGAAGTTTTCAATTGTGTCCAATGAACAAACGCCAACATAAATATTCTTCTCTTGGGTGATTCTTTTGTAAGCTTCATCACATACGTCCGAATATTCGTTTCGTCGTGTTAACGACTGCTTTGCGGTCTGTCAGTCCATACGGTATAGTTATTAGATAATTAGGCATCGTTAAGTATAATAGGCTTGGACGCCCTAGGGGGCTCGAGTTCGCCCCTCGTGCTTTAAGGCTAATGAAATTGAGACAATGCAATTATTCAATGAAGATGATTTGGACTAGAATGGTCTGTAAATCCTCTGGCGGGGGTTCGTCGAACTCCCAAATCTCTGAGGTTTACCGAACCTCTGCCAGGGAATTGACGAAGATTTATATTATTTTTAGAAAATTCGTTGTAAACAAGGGATTATTAGACGGTTGACAGATAATTGTGTAATTTATACTGAACAGCTCAAACTCAAAGTTTCTAAAAACGACACACATGTAGTTGCACAATACAAACGCTATGAAATACCAAATTATGTAGGCCCAACACATTATTTTTTATGAGACAAGTAAGAACACACATCAATAGAAAAAATTAAAATGTATCATAAAATGAGTTGAGACTTTCCAAAGGTATATAATAAATTGTGTATGTGTAAACTACTTGTGCGCAATTGAAATTCAATGTTGTATAATGTCTCCTGTTTACACTGTTGTATCCTCTTGACCTCTCACAACCATCTAGTTCTACACGGAAAGATTTCTCTCCCTTGAACTACATCTAATCAATATTGTAAGATGAGCTTCTTCTCTGAACTTGAACTTACATCGTTGAAATATTTCTAATGCTGCTCCGCATTCCATTGTTGACTCTCTCTGAAGATTGAAGATGACTTACAACTATTTTAATTGTATTGGTACGGGTTTTTGTTGACCCTAGTTTGACAGCTTTCGAGTGGTCGTCCTCATATATAGTGATCTTGTTTTAATGACTCTACATCCACATGTATCACATCACGATACCTTCCTCTAGATATATTGCTTTGTTGTTGGAGATGACCTGAGGTTCAGTTAGCGGTTTTTAGAGGGAACGAATATTAAAGTACCTATGATAACTTTGTTCTCATGATACAACAACGCTAGGCGTAATATGGCGGAGGAAGTTGGAACCAGGGCTCATTGGTTGTTGAAAACAGTAAGGTATCTTGATGGTACGTATTTAAAAACAACAAAGTCGTAGAAGAAAGAAAACAAGTTTTAAACTGACCGATAGAGTCGACTAAGTGCTACACTCAATTCTAGGTGTCTAGGGTCAATACCGTCAATAGACGAAGATTCTTTTACATAGGAGTAGGCTACAGTCTTTCACAATGTCTATGTCTTCCTCTTTTACTAATAATAATTTCCAAATAACATGCTCATTATCTCGATTATCCTATAATACAAAGTCACCAGACGTGAAGTCTTCCATAATCGTTTTCTCTGCCTTTCTTTTAAAATCTAATTAACTTATAATCTAAACTAAATGTTTACAGTTATAATTTATTGTTATGTTTACTGAGCGTGCTCCATGGGTAAATGCTAAAAATCACCGGATATGTCACGCTGCATAGCTCTGCGCAACACAGTAATAAGTAACGGTTTATCAAGGGTTTGTGGTAGTAGTAAGCTGGTATTCATTAATAATGATACGAGCGATATCTTTCTAAAACTATCACGCGTAATAACATTAAACTAACAACGATTATGCACTAAGGTATACTTGACATGCTTTCAATTTTTTGTAATCTTCTGTTAATAACTTTACCGATTATATCGATATTTATATTGATAAGCGATGAACGTCGATATCGTTTTGGACAACCTTTGAACTGGTATCGAATCGACTGTTATTTGAATGTCACACTCTACTTGTGGTTGTCAATATTGACATATATGTGGGCGGAATTCAGCCGTGACCATCGCAAAGCTAAGAATTGCGGTGCAAACGTTTTATACGCGGATAGTGAAATATTGTTTATAGTCTTATTTTATAAGGTATTATTGATTGATAAGGTGTGGTTTATGTAACAAAGGCTAATCGAGATGATGAGCGGTGAAAGGTGGATGACGATGTGAGAATATCATTAACTGGACAATAGCTATTAAACTCAGGTAAAGAATCATCAACTACAGCCACTATATAAAAACATTACGAAATTTCTTCAGAAAAAGAAATGTAATAAAAGATGGAAATGCAGAATAAAGACAAATAAAAATTCAATCGTAACGTAGATCGTATACGTCGTTTGATTAATTCCAATATGTATTTAAATCCAAAACAATAATTATAAAAAATTAATCAAATGAAAAATAAACAGTCAAAATCTATTCCAGAATACGAATCAAATGCATTTTTTTTTTACTATGTCCCAACTTACTAGCTAGAATATGAGAATATTTCTTCAACCAATTTCGTGAAACCCACTTTATGCGTTTTCAGAACTCCAAAGTTATACCCCATTCTTGAGAAAGAAATATAAAATATTAATTTCGCGTGCTTTTAAACTGACTGTATGAATTATTAAAACGTAAGATAAATTGTGAGAAATGCTTTTGGCTTTCCATCCCCTCTAGCAAGCACCAGACATTACGTCATAGTTATGCACACACCACACAGAAAGTTGAAGGTTCTGCGCGCACATGCGCATGACGTCTACACAAAATTGATTCGATTATATTTAATGGTATTACAATTGCGATGAATAAGCTCATAAAATATGAGCAATACCCGCTCAATACGGTAGCCATGGAATTATAGAAAACCTTTCAAAGGTCAATGGTCATGACTGGCAAGAAATTGCTTTGACCTCAGTAAGTACGAGGACAAGCGTAATACCACCCGTAATACATTTCCTTATTTATTTCATTGATCATCTACAGTTAGAAATTGATTTACAAGGAAAAACAAGAAATATTACAAAACAGTAGGGATAATAAATAATTCGGTAGCCCACGTTCATAACATATTGCAGCAATAATGAAAGCTCTGAAAGTAAAGAGGTATTAGAAACATATTTTGAGTAATTGGAAGATTAATTTAAAATGCAGAATAATAGAAATGAGACGTTCGAAGGAAATGTTAATTGATACAATAGAAAATAATATGTAACATTCATTGGTATAACAAAAGAAAGTGTTAAACACAGCTATAAGCTGTTATACAACTTGTATAGGTGAGTTATGGAAGGTTGGGTATTGTTGATATCTAAGTAAAATCCAATAGCCATTTAATATTGTGAAAAAGTTCACCCCCAAGTGCCTGCGGCAGTCTTAGCGTGATTTACTTTATATATTGACTGACCAAACTGCGATAAACTTTTGTCAGTTATACAGTCAATTTCGAGTAGACGACAATTATTGTATTTGTATACACTACCAGAGTTGAAAATATACAATTCTACATTTGCCTCGCCGTGTTTATGACAATTATAAGTTTCTCCAGTCCTTGAACGAGAAATTAAAACTAAGTGCATATAATAACTCTCTTGTCCCAAGTTTATGTATACATTTCCCTAATTATATTTGCATGCAGAAAGGCAATACGGTGCACTTAAAAACATTAAAATAGCACAAGACAAATAAGCGTTGTAACGTAATAATTGCAGGTCGTATAAGTGAAATGCTAGCTATGAAAAACGATACAAATTAACCAACCTTGATGCTTTAGAGGAGAGAACCCAACAAACATGATACTGCGGGACCCGTGCGGGAAAGTCAAGGGATGTGCGGGTTAACTGCAGGAAACGGGAAGATCTGGGATGTGCCGGTCAGGGCCTGCGAGGGAAGGCTTAGGGACGTCCCGCATCTGGGAAACTCACGGGATATCCCTCACGGGAAGCGCAAGGGAATGTTAAGGGATGTCCCTGTCTGGGAAAGTCACGGGACTTCCCGTACGGTGAGCGCTTGGGAATGATAAGGGACGTCCCGTGTATAGGAAAGTCACGGGACGTCCCTCACTGGAAGCGCGAGGGAAGGGTAAGGGACGTCCCGTGTACGGGAAAAACATGGGATAACCCACATAGGATCCCGCGAAGAAAGGGCAAGATTTGGAAAAGATGTTTTTGTTACGTACGTCCGGGTAAACCATATAATTCTTTGTTCTTTATCTTTATCTTTTGATTGACGATAGATACCAATGATTTATTCGAGTATTTATTCGCTCTATACAACATTCAAAATTCCATTCACAAGTTAAAGTCCTTCATAACCATGAATAAGTAAATAAATGTATTAATAAAACCCATTTTATATTTCTAATAAATCCAAGTAGTTACAGAAATGGGTGTTGTTGGTAGTTTGGGGGACTTCTGGTTAGTAGTTGATAGTATACTTTCTAGAAATGTATTGTTTATTATTTTTTCCGTATTTGGCTTTCGATGGTTTTGATATGGTACGTTACATCAAATATTATTGTTAAAACGTTTTATGAATGGTATTACGATACGTCACAGTGATAATCAAAAACATACTGATGATCGAATTGAGAAGATGAAGTAAATTAAGTTGTTAGATAAGGTAAGTATGAAACTATGAATACTATTATGATAATGCTGTTGATATGAAAATTGTGTTTCGTAATGACAACGGCATAGGGGGAGGGATTTATACCTGTTTTGAGTATTTTCCAGAAATATTTAAAATTACAGATGTTACATAGAATCAATGGATTTTAAATAGGCTAGCTGGTAATCACTCGTCTGCAACTATCTATTGTATTTGTATTGGTTCTTCATTTACCGATAAGACAACGAACAAATTAATTGAATTCAATGAACGATTTGAAGATTACAAAGTTTCCATGTATTATTGTAAAAATGTGTCGCTGAAGCTTAATTTCAAATTTAACAACATCATGCACCCGACATTATAGCTAACTGTTATACCTCATATCTATACAATATGAGTATGATATACATTATAGAAGTGGTAATAAATAAGGTAAAAAAGTAACTTCTCAATATACGTCTACTGTAAGGAAGTATTGTTTACGTCCTATTCAGTTCGAGAAAGTGAGACTAGTTTCAGTATGCACAACCTACAATGCATCGTACGCAAATTCATTATGTTAATTTAAAAAGCTCAGTTTAAAAAGTAACTTTGGTGCTTATAAACTGTAAGAAAACTGTAATGACAAAGGATACCGCACTATGAAGAAAGGCTCTCTTTGTATTGTTATTATGTGTTGTGGTATTGCTTATGTAGCTGATGATAACCGTACTTAATTCGACCACCACCGATAAGAAATTACAACGTGTTCATTCATTATCTATGCTACAAGTCCTACTAAGCTTTGTAATACGGTGCCGCTCGCTATAGTGGTGATAAGATTCGGGCGGAGTGGGGTGGGAATCCCACCGTGGTAAGCAAAACAGTCCAAAACACTGACTGGACTACACAACAAGTTTATACTTCGTGGGTGTTAGACGTTACTTATACGTGTGCTATCATGTTCTTTCGTGAAAAAATAAAATAAGTTAGGGCTTTATTAGTATCATAATCTTATTGCGATTTTTTTTTAATCCACTGAATATTGATCCGTGTCGTGGAGTGTGTTTGTGTGTGAGTGTGTGTGGTCGGAAGAAAGGAAATAAGAACAAAACTGACTGGCAACGGTATATTGACGACTCGTGTTTTTAAAACGAAAAATAGGATTCAACTTCGTTACGGACAAGTTCATTATTATAAAAATCACGTGAAGACGCAATTGTTCCTGAAAATCAAGAATACGAAGGTAGGTTTCTTCTAAGTTCGTATTCATATTTTCAAGATTCTATCAAATATTATATCTTCAAAATCCTGTTGTGTTTTTGGGTTGCTTTGCTAACACGGTTTCGTTCACTTTAACATCAGGCTGAAGACCGAAGTTGAGCTATTCGATCGGAAATTACTAATTTGGTTGGACGAATGTATATCGAATTTTATTTACTTCTAATAATAATTGTATTACATTTTGCTTCAATATTTTCCTTTTTTTAATATAACCTTAGTTATAGGTAAATAAAAATACATACATACAAGGAAGCATACAATCTAAAATAAATATGCATTGATTGATTAATACGATGATCTAGACTAGACAGGGATCTAACATAATTTAGTAGTATAAAAAATAGTTACGGCTGTGGCTTCGTCTCACATACTTTGCTTATCAAAATATATCTTTTCTGGCAGGATTTTAACTAGCCAGAGTCGACAACTATTCGCTTAAGTTCAATCTTTGCAAACGCGCCGTTTGAATAAGGATTTGGTTTGATTAGGAAATGGGTTCGATGTTCCATTTTGGTGTGTACTAACAGGTAATATGTGCTCGTATAAATTAAATTAAAAATTATACTACATGACGGAAATCATCAAAACGTAGGACCAATATCTTGTGACTAGTCACAAATATAGAATGCCTGCGTAGTTGTTATATATAAGTTGAACAAAACACAAGGAAAAGCAATTATAAACACGTAGGAACAATATCATTTGAGAGCGTGGCTCGTCTGGCTGTGATTGACTATAGGGACAAAAAGTAAAATGCATATATGATGCAATGTAAGTATAGAAAAAAAAACATAAGAAATGTTGATAAAAGAATAGGAGGCTATAGTCCGTGAGCATGTGACGAGTGGTGCGGGGGCCGGGGGTGGCGTGCTCATATTGTCCCCGGTCGTAACAGTCAGTCAGTGGTTCTTTCATTTATGTATACAGAACAAATAACAATTTCATCGGATCGCGTTAAAATAACAGTTTCGTGACGGGACGGATAAACTAGAAAATATTTGTTATTTAGTTATTTTATTTTTTATTTACATGATTTAAATGAAATGGCGCATCTGGCACGCATCGTATAGTCAGTTAAAATTTTAAATTCCTCAAATCCAAGGGGGGCAAATGCCCTTTTGCCCCCCTTGCGGCGCCCATGTTAATACCTACGATAAGCTTTGCAATGAACCTCTGTGTTCTGATTTTTGTTTTTGTTTTTTTTACGAATAAATAAAATGTGTAGACAAAGTTTAAGCACATATAAGAAAGTAAAAATAAGACAATATATTCACAGTCAGTTCAAAACGAGATATTCGTTTATAAAACAAACTGACAATTTTTTTCATTCTACTGCTCTAAAACACACAGCTTATCACTAAAATGACGTTGAAAAATGCATTTTCCGGGGGCCAAACACCCCCGACCCCCCCCCCCCCCCCCCCTCCCCCTTTAAGTTCGGGCCGTCTACCACACACTACAATTTAGGTCTTCACTGGGGGGGAGGGGGGGGAGGAAGAGCGTTGTGAGTGGGTGGTGTGGGTCGATAATAAAAATAGCAATGAATTATTATGTTTTTGTAACAAATTGTCCAAAAGTGTGAATCATATTTCTCACGCTTGCACGCACTGCTTAGTGCATACTAGCGCTTTTCAGCTTGTCTCTTCAGAATTACATAATTTTATTTTGTAAAATAAACAGCAGCACCTAACATAAAAAGCACCTTATAGACATATATCCACTGCCCTCAGATAAAACCTTTTTGTGGTGGTTATTTACACTTTGCCCTCCATTGTGGCTATAAATTGCCATTTGACGGTAAAATAAATAATGGTTCTCTAATCTAGCTAGACCGTTTTTTGATTCTCTATTATTTTTATTGTATTGACGTGAATCCCTTAGTTTTAGCAAATGGGTCTACAAAACCACCATTTATAGCCTTGGACTGTGACTTGATATAGTTTTGTAATTTATCTTTAACTTTATTTTAGTTGCTGTGAGAGCCAACTCCAAAACTGCCCAAGTCAATGACATTGAAAAAATCTTAATATTGTGGCTGGCAAATGCCAGGGATCGTCATTGCGGAAGAACGGGACGCGCAAAGAAGCGGGTCGTTGATGGCAACAAAGGCTGAACCCCCACTCGCAGCCCTCAAATATGTATCGTTATATTATTATTTTCAAGTGCAGAACAATCGAATACGTGACGTTAAAATCGTTATGACTTTTTTTTTTTAATGTTATGCAGTTGCCTATTTATTAATTTTGGATTTTATTATGAAAAAAGAAATGTCAGTTAACCGTTTAAACGTGATTGGTTTAAGGGGTTAGCCTAAATGTTAAGGAATTAACCGTTCTTTCCCATCCATACTTCAGGGTTATAATGTAAATAGTTACTACTGAATATTCTATTAAATTAATTAATTAATTGTATTGTATTGAAATTGTATTAGTAATGCTGTATTGAATATTGTGTAATAGTAATGAGCAAAACATGGAGTAATAACGTGTAAATATATTTATGTTGCTTTGCTTTTGTTCATAATTGCTCATTATTGATTAACACCTCAACTTGCATCTTGTGGATGTAGTAATGTATAACAAACGTGTCATGAATAGCATTTTCCTAATTCGAATAGTTGGTAGATCCGTGATGATGTCTCACTCTGTGTGTATTGAACTTATTTAAACGAGTAGGTACCATAGGCGTGCGCAGAGGTTGATCAATGGGGGGGCACAATAAAGTCCCAATGAAAGTACTTCACGGTGGCGCCAATGGGGGGTGTGGGGGGATGCCCCCCACAAAAAGCTCCGCAGGAGATTTTTTTAAAGGCATGCATTTTTAAACGTGTTTTTAAGCGTATTAGGAGAAGTACAGGTTGTCTGTTCAATGGGTTAGTTTCACACAATTATTTGTGGATATCAGTGATATCATTGTTACAAAGTGAAGGAAGTGGTCAGTCCCACAGCCAAAATCTTGGCGGTAAGGCAACAGTTGATGTTGAGGCCGGTCAGCTGATTCCAACGTCATTCCAATCTAGGACTTAAGGTAATATTAGAACCATTATGTCAGGCGTCAGCATTTTTGTCGCCCATTACGACAGGCACTATCCTGGACCTATTGTTTCCCGGGTCAAACGGGCAAGACAGTTGGAGCCACAGTGACAGTTGGAGGAATATATTTAATATGAGGAAGCTGCTATAGATCCTCTTCTTGTCTTTTACGATCGGCAGGCGTATACTGTATACCCTGGGCCAAATTCTATTTAAAAAAAAAGCTCACCTGTCCTAATGGGGGGGCCGCTGCCCCCCCTTGCCCCCCCCTGCGCACGCCTATGGTAGGTACACATGCTACCCCTTATTGCATGTATATGACTAGGGAATACATACATAGACACATTCTCTATCAGCTCGATCACATAGCACTATAATATATATATATATATATACAGTGTTATTATGCTATAGGCCTATATATACATTATTTTATGAACATTTTATGAAAAAGTGTCTGCTGCAAAAACATGATCTCATGTCGTGGTGATCTATGGTAGTGAGTGTATCAGGGCATTGAACTGTTATTATTTCAGTTTGTGAGGACCTAAAAAAAATATAATAAATAGACCAGTTTGGTGTGTTAAACTTTATACTGGTTCGATAACAATCTTGTTTTCCTTGTTAAGGCAAAGTAGGAAAATAAGAACATGTCACACTTACTACATAACATAATTTTCAGATTCTCCAAAGTAACAGTAATCAATAATTCAGTAACAGTATCAGAGGCATTACATAACAATTGTACATTATTATGTATTTTAGTAATAAAATTCACTTGCACTTTATATAAACATTATTGCTTTTGTTTCTTTATTTTTAAACCCAATTTCCTTGTCTAATAAGAACACTAGGAACTTAATCCAATTTTAGAATCAATTGCTGTATTAGGCTAGAGACTATAATTGCATTTAAAAAAAAAAGAAACTACTGGATTTAATAAAATAGAATTTTGTTGCCAATTGGCTGTACCTATAAATAGATTAAGTTTCACTCCAATGTTCACATTATGTTCATTCCTATCACACCTCGACCACAGATAAATATAATTACTCTACTAATAACAACCATAAAACGCTTATTTGAGAAAAGGGTAAATAAGAAACTAGACTGAAAACTAAAAACTGTGTTACTTTTCAGTTTGTTTCAATGTCATGCACTGATGAGGGGGGTTGCCCCGGGAAGATAGCGGGCAGCCCACTCGGGAAAGCTGCGGGATACTAGCGGGCAGCCCATGCGGGAAAGCTGCGGGATACTAGCAGGAAGATAGCGGGCAATCCGAGCGGGAAGGTTGCGGGATGCTAGTGGGAAAGCTGCGGGATACTAGCGGGCAGCCTGTGCGGGAAAGTTGTGGGATACTAGCGGGAAGATAGCGGGCAATCCGTGCGGGAAGGTTGCGGGATACTAGTGGGAAAGCTGCGGGATACTAGCGGGCAGCCTGTGCGGGAAAGTTGTGGGATACTAGCGGGAAGATAGCGGGCAATCCGTGCGGGAAGGTTGCGGGTTACAAGTGGGAAGATTGCGGGAAGATGGCGTGCAACCCGTACGGGACCCGACATCGGCCAGTAGGACACTTCTAGGCGGGTCCCGTACGGGTTTCCCTTACAGGACCCGCATATGCAATGTGCGGGAAAAGACATCGGGAAAAGTGCGGGAAGGCACCAAAATGTTTGTTGGGAAGGTTCTTGATGGCTACTTACAATACTATTAACTCAATCTTTTAATTACCGTTATTATTTATTAGATCCTCTTTCCACGCGTGAGATTTTCTAATTGACTACTATCACATACACGGAAAAGTAAAGCCGTTAATTAATTAATTTTATTTATAAATGCCATTTGTAAAAAAAAAAAAAAAAAAAAAAAACGAAATGAAAGTTTATATAAATAAAACAAGATAAACGCGTGGTTTTCAGTTCAGTATTTCAAATAGCGTAAGTGTCTTACTAAAACTAACATTCTCGTGTATGCCTATACACCCATGTTGCACCCATGGTTTCATGTTGTAATTGTTATATTTACTTTCTTAGTCTGTACCTAGTGATTAAGGGTCATTAAACTATTAGGGCCGTGTAGGTTTCAAGCTCGCAGGGCCGATGTGAAAATCGCGTGATAGGTGTATTTGAGGGGGGGGGGGGGGGGCGACGCATGAGACTCCAAATAGCTTCAAGGCAGAGGCCTCGTTTTTATTAACAGATTTTACGAGGGTTATATTATATATTATACAACAGTCTAATGATTTCTCGTTGCTGTTGGCGTTTCAAGATTCTTCACTTTTGTCTAGGTATGAATAGCATAAAAAACACAATAAGAACCACAAAATATTTTGATTTACATGATTTGTTTGAAAACTTGTGGTGATTTCGTGCATGATTTTTAATATAGAAGGGGGATTGTAGGCTTTGTGTCAGATATTTGATTTCCTGACAATTCTTCAGTAGTTCGTGTGCATTCTATAGGTAATTGGTCAGATTTGCATAGACTTGTCGGCACAGTATGACGACCCAACTACTTGCAAGCACGAGCTGCATGGGAGCGGGCACCGCGTTGACCCGTACTATTTTCAACATCGACGTCATTTTAGTGGATTATACATTCTGGTGCATGTTTATGCTTTATTTATCCTTGATGGATATAATTTTCAAAGACGTATACTTTGAATAAAATAAGATTGCACGTTCCAAAACGAAAAGGTAATACAACAATACTCTACAATAAACAATTTTCAAAATTGATCTAGGACTCTTAGATAGAGTAATCACGGTCCTCTAAATCTTCAATCACAACAATGCACAACAATAAAAACTAGTTTTAAAATGTTATGTTACGGTTTCCTTTTCATTGTTGTGTATTGTTGTGGTTGAAGATTTAGAGGACCGTGACTAACTCTATCTAAGGGTCCTAGATCAATTTTGAAAATTATCTAATTGATATTTTTAAACAAATAGACGACGTTTTATTTATTTTTGCAAGACGACTATTCCTATACATGGTTCAAGATTGAAGTAACTATTGGAACTTCAGTAAAACTAAAAATCAATACCTTCATAAACTAATGTAAGCGACATCGAACAAATGTATTTCTGACTTTGAAAGTAGCGATAAAATGATATTTTATTCATGTGCGGTGGAACGCGTGGAAGGAAACTAAACGATTCTCGTGGCATCGATTGTTCCTGTAAACCTTGACGTGGAACTACGTTGCCATGGGGACGGGGGGTAAACAAATGGTTCTGAGCCTTGGATACACCACGGACGTTAGGGAATGTCCTTCACATTGGGGTAGCTCTATACCCAGGATTTCACAATGAGACTTTTACCTCCTATAGTTTCAAATTTCAAGTTTTTTTATTGGCTTATAATAAATTACATTTGACATTATTGATTACATTTATGTATTTATAACAAGGCACAATTTAACTCTTGTATAAGTTCGTCACCTTTTAAGAATCAAAGTAAGTGAATTCATGTGATAAAATGCCATTTTAGGTATGGGAACCTCTCCCGAGGTAGATCCTGTAGCAAAAAGGCTTAGGTTTACTATTGATACTGAAAATACATTATTGGACAGTAATTTCCACCAGAAGCTATAAATTCACTTTTCTCCTTAAATTCAATTTGACTATACGCATATGTTGTTATTTCAGTGAGCTGAAAATGAACAGTATTTTTACTAAAAGATAAAGCGTTCATACGTACTCATCCATACAATATGCTTTCCACTGAATGTGTCTATGTGCTGCTGTAAAACAGCTGCTTATGAAAGGGTAGGTGTCTTATTATTATATGGACCTTTCTGCTTTATAGTGACTATATAGTCTATAGCGGGGAGAAACGTTGTGTTTACTGTGTATGTACACTACTGGACCGTGAGACTGAAATTAATGTTAATCCAATTTTGTTAATAGTACCTTAATAAGACAACCACTGCTAATAAAAATAAAACGTGTTGTCTAGCCTAGTTCCCTCTTCCTATATTATAAACCCACAAACGGGTGTATATTTAATTATTTAACTTTCGTTCCACGTCCATTAGTATCTTCATTGTACAAAAATTAGAACCCATTATTTCACTAATTGTTTAATTAACTTTTAATGGATCGAGTATACGACTTAAATTAATGATGACTCTGTAAGTTTACTGATTATATGTGCAGGGATAAACAACTTACTAAGTAATTATTTTATTGCTATGCGTACAACATTGAGAATGAACATGATCTGCTTTAGTTGCAGTATTACATTACACGTACACACATAATCTTACATGCAGATTACCTTGAGGATTAGATTATATGAAGTCTTCTTAGAATAATGAACTCGTCGAGACATTTTTTGCTTGAGAGTTCAAGAAAAATTGTTAGTGCCAGTAAGAGAAACTTGGAATTGTTAGATTATCGGTTCGGTTCCCATCAGGTAAAACTGACAACCTATGATTCAATTTATCTCCTTGGCCAATAAACAGAAAAATATTGTAGTGATAGTTTCAACTGAAAAAAAAAAATATCCGAATGTACAAAAAAAATAGGTAAGCAGAAGTGTATCATACACAATCACCGTACGAAACATAATAATTCGATCATTATCTACCTTAATCTAAAATTGTAGCAACGAAAGATAGCAATAATCAATCCACTGACTGATTACGGTAAGGCAATTTGATACGTGATCCTTTTTTCGGTCCTCATTATGACGAAATGGTTAAGACATTTAGAGAGTGCTCAACATAACTAGAGCACGTTGTATCTGTAACGAACTCAACACGAGTGCGCGACGATTAAAACTAATTCAATAATAATCTATCTATCTAATAATAACAGTCCGTACATTATACTGTTGCGTCAGTTGTAGTGCTTGCGTGTGTATGATCACCAATCACCGTATGAGTAAGAGCACGGTTGGTCTAGTTGTGTACATGTGTGTGTACACAAAAAAGGGCATAGATCGAGTATTCACTTCATTAGAATTACTAAATAATTGAAAAAAATCCAGGTTGCAATAATTGGTTGTTTTAGTTCAAGGGAACGAATTAACGCATAGTTGTAATGATACAGTGTTTCGTTGCGGGGTTGCTGAGTTAAAATGTTTATGTTTGGATTGAATCTGTGGAAGGTTCGTTCATTTATTAACTGATTCGGTCTGATTGATATGTATTAACATTATTATCACCACACCATGATTTTGGAAATATTCATATATGCATTTATTATGGTTATGTTACATTTTTACAAATTGTGTAGAACACGTCAAATGTTAATCATACAATTATGTACATAGTACCCACAATTTACCACTTAATTACTTGTTTAATTTCGTTCGGTATTTTTGTACAATACCGAGCACTCTTGTACAGAATAAATCCCATTTTTACAGAGAACTGTTTAATCAACAATTTAAAACATCCCAAGCTATTTATTTGGTTGTTTTGTATTGACAAAACATTATAAAAATATATAGAGAATGTTTAGTTTCATAAATGTTGCTTCACCGCTGACAAGTATTATGTTCATATGTTTACACTGTCGGTATAAGCGAGTACGAGGTACTTTATAAGAAGTGCGACACACGTTGGTACCAAGCTTAGCTCCTTCTTCAACACCAACATCAATAACTCACACATATAAGGCATCGTTGCCCAATAAGGCGTTACTACAAACTAAACCACAACTATCATCTACCTACTTGCTCACAATCTCATTCACATTTAATATTTAAGTATAGTGCGGGTGGACGTATATGCATGCGTACATGGTCAGCACGTCAGCTCATGGCGGACACGCGGAGGTCAAGCTGGAGGTCACCGTTGACCTCCACGCAACAGGCCGAAACAAGTAACCTTGAATGTTATATAGTTCTGAGTTGAAGTCGATATTTCCACAACGATGTGTAGGCTATTGTGATTGGGAAAGAGAGATATTATATAGAGAGGGATCAGACAAGACAGAAAAAACGTGAAGATATTTTATTGTGATGCTCTTTAATAAATTCAACGGTGTTGCTAAATCTTGGCCCCAATTGGTTTGATCTGAGTTTTTGTTGAGACGCTGCATGTGTAATTACTATTGGTCTGCAATGAAATACGGCGAAATGTTACAACGGAGTCACGTTCAAATTATCCTTTCATAACATAGATATACTTGTTTCTATACTTTCTACACCGAAAATACTAATGTTGTTAGATATTACTGTGATCCCAATCAGAAGGTACAGGTTCTAATTAATTGTCAGGGCACATCACTTCATTTTCAATCCATCAATGGATTGTTACAAAATAGAGCTTTCCATCAATTGACAAATCCCCTCCGATAAAATTAATGAACATGATAGAATTGTTAAAATGGGACTTGTCAGGTAACGTTTGACACTTTTTTGGAAATGTGTTTATACATGGTCACAATGTTTACAATATTTCGACGGCTGATGGACATATGTCCCCTATATATAGATAACACAGCGCATTTTCTGAACCCTACGTATTGGCACATGTCATATTTTTTAAATTTTATAATTACGTTATTTGGCAACATAATTAGCGTGACATGATCCTGATTAATAGATTATTATGGTATTCAATGTGAACTCACAAAGCCGGTGAGGATATTACAAAACAATCCACGAATGGCTCAACAAAACGATACACTTTTTTTGCGGGGGGGGGGGGGAGAGGGGGGGGGATACCTCTACAATTCTGTAAAATCGATCGAACTGTGACCAATTTAGTTTTATCACCGAGTCATGAAATAGATGTTAAAACGGTTTACCGAATAATGACATTATCGTGATTTCGTGTGCATGTATATTGCATTATTCCGTTCGCAGAAACATTTCTGCACAATCACGAGTTTTGTCGTCACTGGGAACGGAGGCATTCATTCGATCGTATACATCACAAACCTAGAACAGATATTCGTTTCAAAATGTGAAGTTGTAATTCCTCAAAAAGAAGTGCGCATTCCTGATTGTTTGTCTGACCAATGCAAGCTTGGTGTAGTATAGTAGCTATAAAGTTGTATACCTCAATTTTACATTTTTATCTGTTACAGAATACATCGTTCTGGGCTAGGTTATAATTTAATTATCAATTCGTTATTTTTAAATGCTACAAAATATCAAACAGTGTGAAGTTAAATTAATGTTGATCTTTATACAAAGAATGATGTGAAATTATCTCTCCTCTGCTCTCTAATTGGAACATAAAGTAAACAAATCTCTTTGGAGCATTCAAAAGTGTATAGCCTACTTCAAGTTGCATTCCATAAAGTTTCCTTTCATCATAAAAACGTTTTTCTAATTACACTCATTATTATTTGCTGTTGTTTTTACAAACGCGTGTTAATTTAAAAAAGTAATCTACATAGTATGTACGTGCGTGTACTACCCATAAAATAAAATTGTTTTCTTACATTTTCCACACGATTTTCCCCATTTCCTCGCGCCAGGATCCAAATCTCTTGAGCATAATATCCGTCTCGAAACACGAAATGTTTTTTACGCCCTCCCAACGTATCGGTGCTTGACCCCTGGGCAGTATAGTGGTCGTGCACTTATCCTCAACCCACTGTGTTCGACTCTTTCCGGCAACCGTACGAGATTTAACGAGCGAGGATAATAACACCTATATAGTTAGTTAGCCGCAGTTTAACACTGTCACGATTGTATGCGATTACTTGCTGCGGGTTTTCACTTTCTTAGCACTTCATTTTAATATTCATAATAGATGTGTTGATTTTATTCTTTTATTTTTATTATTACAATTTTGCTTCGCCTAATGGAATTATTATGATAATTTTTTAACAGACTGAAGGTTTTTACGAGGGTTTCCTTAGACTGGAATCGGTATCTACTACAACCCTTGGACATTCCTTCCCAACTATCAAAACATTCAATTATAGTTAGTTACCGAAAGAGGGGCACAAGCTGTACAGACATGTGTCCACACTATATTATTATTATTGGTGGTGTTTAACGACGTACCCGACAGCTTAGGGCATATGACGTCTTCCAAATCAGATCCATCTATATCGCGGGAGTCGTCATAAGGGGAGTCCAGCAAGGGAGGGCAGGGCCAAGAGGGAGGAGAAATATTCAGTGGGACAGTACAGTAGGGGGTGAGGGACAGGGTCTCTTTTCGTCGCATCTTACGACTAGCAGAGTCATGCACTCTGGGCCTATTCTACCCAGGGCCAAGACGGGTCTCCTTTCGTCGCCTCTTACGACTAGCAGAGTCACTCTGGGCCTATTCTTCCCCGGACCCAGACGGGCTCCACACTACAGCAGGGATCCTATGAAAAAGTATTATTATTATTATTATTATTTGCAATTATTATCATTGTTTTTAGTTTCAATTTTTTTTTAATGTTTAATAACTAACTCCTTGTAATTAAAGCAATTATCCTTCTTCCTTAAGGCAAATTGTTTCCTAGAATGTGTGCAGGCTAGAACCTTTAAAACTCTGGGCAGGTCTCCATAAAATAAAGAAAACAACTGGATGAGCGGTTGTCGACATTACTCGGAAACGACCATAAAATTGTACATTGGACCATGTCTAGTGACGTCAGAATAAAGTGTTGACGGGCCAAACCCCGCAGCAATACACAAGACAATGGCGAGATTCTGCTCATTGTTGATGCCAATAAAACATATGGCATATTATGCTTCAAGACAAAACGCAGTGAAAAACTATGATGCTTCAAACGGAAAATAGTAGACAACAGAGTATTCAATTTATAATAATTATAAATCGAATATTCTGTTGTCTACTATTTTCCGTTTGAAGCTTCATAATTTTTCACTGCGTTTTGTCTTGAAGCATGCCCATATGTTTTATTGGCATCAATAGAATCAATAGAATTATTCCAAGTCCATTAAAATAATGAACAATTATGAAATTAATGTACCATCAAACAGTGATATTATTAAAATAATATCAAATATTTCTCAATTGATTCTAAAAATGAAGCAACAAATATATGGGCCACGAAAAGTAGAACCTTCATAAAATTAGGACTAATTAGAAATTAGGCATTTAAAAATAAATACAGTTTATGAACTGTTTAGAACTGTGACCTCAAGATTGTTAAAAGGATGTTACGGTATTTAAATCATGTATTTGAATTTTATGAATATTCCGTTTCCTTCGAGATAAGACCGAGTCCGTGGCATTGTTGGGTGCAAGGCTAAGCGAACTCTTATGAGGGCTCCCTCCGTTCAAGGCCAAGCTAGATCCTGTATAGGCCCTATTATCTGGGCTATTAGGACACTTTGTACGCCCCTATTCATTTTATCTTAAAATAACGCAGAAATGTAAGTACTACTCATTTCGTACTGTATTACCGCTTATTTGCACCTGCTGAGTTACACAGAAGTTCACATAAAGTCGTTGATCGGTATTAAAAGTTACTCTCTCTTTCATGGGTAGCTTATTTGTTATTAACTACTTAAATCGTTTTATTAAACATTAAAGACGATAACATGAATTGTTTAATAACATCACTTATTCAATCGTACTCCAAGTGAAAAGGGTACTGCATATATTTACATTTACATCAGTACAACATGTTGACTCCATATATAGGCATTGTATAGCTGTAATAATATCGGGGAAATAAGTTGAAAGCTAATGAAGAAGTAGATTTAAACAACTCCACCCCTAAGATCGTAGTCTTGGTAACTTAACTTTGTTTACAACATGGCGGCTAGTTTTGAAAGTGCGTGCGAAGACCCTTACGCACGCATGACCGCTCCAGGAAAAACATTAGTAATTGTAAAGGGAATGCGTGCAGGGTAGAAATGTTTTCGATCGAAAAAACTTCAGAAAATCTTTTAGGTTGTATTTTTTTTGGGAGGGTCAAGGTTAATTTTGTATTTATTTATTTTGAATGTATTTAAATAATTAATTAAAATTTGAAATCATTTGGTAAGTAAATATAACACAGTTATACCTACTATAAAAGTTAATACAGCTCAACGCGATTTTATTTAGCAATATATAACAGGTCTGGCCCAGTTTTCACTTTTTCGATATAGTTTCACATTATTGAGATATAATAAAAAAGCGTTCAGAGGTTTTAGTATTGTCGGTGGCCTTTTCTTTACCTCACCCAAGGTTTTACGGCGTCTTCTGCGACGGACATAGCATGCAGTAACGCCCCCTTTAACGACGCTCAAGTAAAAGGTCATTACATCCATCCACAATGACATTAAAGACTGGTCGGGATCCCAGCAACTTAACCATGTTCCATTGTTAACACACGACATACAAGCAGGGCGTGTTCATTCATACCACACGCAATATATTCTGTGTGCAATTATAAGCGATTTAGTCGTGTCGTTTAGCCTATTTGATTTGATGTGATAACTAAATACAAGACACACGTTGCTACTTCAAATCCAAGTGATTTCAACAGCCCTATAGAGCGTATATTAAGTTTTGTTTCTAGGGCAATGTTAGTAATAATTTACTACCTACACATTCTTTGCAAAGTGTGGTTGTCAAATTGGTGATAATTTACAATGTCTGATATTTGATTTGATCGTGGACAATGATATAAAGCTTCCGCTCTATAAGTTGTTCTGCATTCGCCCACTTTACACAATAAGGTGTGAACGTATTGATGGTGGCAATTTTAATGTTGTTTTGATCCTGCACATTTTGATGGTATACAAACTATAATTTTATCAAGAGTCAATACTTATTTTCCTATCATTTTGTATAATGCGTAGTGTTTTTATGATGGAAGTGATATATACTTCCTACTTTGTGGTGTGTGACCTTTTATGACTATCATTCTTAAACAATGTATATGACGAATACAGTGACTGGGATTAAAACCCAAAAGGTCCGGCTGTACATTTAATCCACCTGACGAATGTTCTGTTGTAATATGTTATCAATCACTGTTCGCGCAATCTCATCATAGCTTAATATGTTTGTCTACCGAATAACAGCAATGAAACTGATACCTTGTTGACATGCATAGCACATTTTTTCATTATGCACAAGATTTCAAAAATGTATATTTTTGCATAAAGCATACCATTTATATTTTACAGCTCCAACATTTCTTGCAAGGATAAAAGACCCCATTACTGTAGTAATATATATGGTAATCTGAGAAAAGACCCGACCTTTTGTACACTGCAGACACCTTTAGGCTCTTGTCTTCATATTGTACGTTTCGGCACCGTTATCAATACAATGAAGATGTTGTTTACAACAATGAGTGTTGCACATACAGCCATTGTTATTATTTGATTTACGGTTAATTGTTTCTCAACATATCGGCTGTATTGTGAGATAAAAGAAGACATGAAAGGATGCAGGAAATTATGAACATACGGTCCATGCACATAATACCCATCAATAAAATCTACCAAAACAGACAACACACAATACACCCAGTTCATGGTGTATACTTTCTCAATACACAAACCACAACATAATAATACACAACATAATACACAAAATAATACACTAAATGGTTAAGGCGAGTCTCAACTCTTGAATCCGCGCAAAATCAAAGATTTTTCCATAAGATCTAAAAAGTGGTTAGTAATTCCAACATTTAGTTTCATAACAACTAAAAACTAGATTAATAAATTTTCAAATATTATGATCGGTTGTTATTTTGGAAACCAAATTACTAATTCCTTAAATGGCTTCTAAAATAACAACCGTAAGAATTAAAACGTCTGATGCAACGAAACTAAATACTGGTTAGTAACCACTTCATCAATATTGTGTAGAATTCTCAAGATGTTACTAAAACACATTAATTTTGCACGATTTGAATAGGGACCCAAGTGACCCCTACAATAGCTAACCCATCCCCTTTGAGGTTTACCAGACACAGCAAGACGTTATCTCACGCTTATGCTAATATTATAATAATATAATAATTCTAAAGGTGTTACTAAAACACGTTAATTTTTTCACAGTGTTTAAAGAGACCCACATTAACCCCTACAATAACTAACCCATCCCCGTTGATGTGTATGTGTATACGAGACACAGCAAGACGTTATCACAAGCTTATGCTAATAAAGATACGACGTCTAGCCAAGCCAGGTGCTTTACTCCGTCATGCAGGCAGCGAGGCAGCACTATCGATTGTTTCACGATCGATTCCAGTTGTGACGTCACCAAAACTTGTGACTCATAACGAGTGACGCGATGATAACTCTCATTAGATCCGTCCCGACAGACAGGCAGATAGACAGACAGACAGATAGACAGACAGACAGACAGATAGACAGACAGACAGACAGACAGGCAGACAGACAGACAGACAGACAGACAGACAGACAGACAGACAGACAGACAGACAGACAGACAGACAGACAGACAGACTGACGTACATAATTTACAAGGTTGGCCTTTTCATTCATTTTCACTTGACTCGTCTAGTTATCGACTAGAAGGTTGTTGCGGACACTGTGACAGTAATTGTTGTTGTGTAAACAAAACACCAACGAAATATAAATGAGTGCAGATAAAAATTAGGAGGTACGGTTGAAAGGTTCGTTGGTTTGTCTTATATTCAACGGGGACGATCGAGACAACGAAACTACGTAGATGATGGGCAATGAACTCAAGGATTACTGCTCTCAGAAGATCGTTGAAAAAGGAGGGGGGGGGGGGGGGCTAGGGCGTTTAGACACAATGGTAGCCTAATGCACAGGAGAGAAGAAGGAGCACAAAAACTATTAAAATGAAATCGTTAAAGAGATTGTGTGTGCATGATTATGTATGGTATGGGTGAGCTTTTGTATACATGTCCTCGATATTATTTTTTATTATCAGAGTCATGTACCAGAAGAGGATCAATGTGCCCTAACATAAAGTGTATGGTTAAAAAATCTTAATACACACAAAACTTGAGCTTCTTAACACGAATATAGCCTATAAGATGCTAAATATTCACGTTTTTGAGCTAGCTGAGTCAACAAAGTATAATGGCAAAGTAAATTAATTTTTACTGAATGATGATGAAAACAAATTCCAAGTTTGTTTTGTTTTTAAAATGTAAAGTTTGGTTTCCAAGAGATGGTATGCTACAAAGTGCTAAATGTGATGATTGTTTCAAATGGAAGTGAAAGTGATAATGTTATTTCTACACATCTTGTTGTACACTGTACAGACCTCCTACCGAGTACTGACCTCCTGTTCCATATGGGAATAACGCTAAGCAACCTTGGAGGACACCAACTATGGTGGGTGGATAACTGACTCGTCCTATTATCATGCCAACTGCTGCAGATATACAGAACGATTAGCAAGAATAAGGACTCGATAATGATACTTGGTCCTGTCTAGTGTTTTGGCAACGATGCTAATAATTGATAATTGCGATGAGTGGGAGGTAAACGAAGATGGCAACAGCCCCACCCGGACATCCATCCATCCAGGGTCTGAGGTTATTACGGTTTTTTTAGACCTCACAGACCAATGTCACATGGAGAAGTTACTAATTCCTGGGCTCCTGTTCCTTAAAGTTTTCTGTTTGTAACATAACATCACTGTAATGATATGTATAGTTGATTTAAAGTGACTTCTTTCACAAAGTGACAATTTTGAGGAAGGTATGCCCAGGTGGAAACAAAGACACAACGCATATTCCAACAATGTTTTAAAAATGTGTATTATGGGCATGGATTCATAAGTGTCCTGAATCTCAGGATTACAACATGTACTGTGTGGTTGCAGCCTGTAACGGGGGTGTGGCCAAACCACCTGTGCACTCGACTAAGCCGAACCATGCATTTATGAATGTGTGAAAGAACGCCAAGTATCTGTTGATTTTCTTTCAACTAGCGCGGTTGAAAAGGGCAGTAGACAATGACCTGAGATCGCTATGCGAATACTTTCGTTGGGACTAGTATCAGACAGCCTCTTCCTCGGTTGATATCAAAGCCGTTCATGGAAGACACGTAGAGTGTTAACAGGCAGAGTACAATACTCTCGTTAACACAGTTGTAACGGAACAGTAACACGTGTTCTCGCTGAACCACGCGCGCATCGTTTCGATCAGCCTCGATGCACAAATTTGGAGTCATAACTCGTGAGCGACCCTAAGAGTAAATCTGTCGCCAAAAAGTGAAGATTTCATTGTATTTTATTAATTGTCATTTCATTTTGGAATATAGCGAATGCAAAATAACAAAAATTGTGACAAACACATGTGTAATGTGTGTTCTTTGTGCTTGTTTCTGTGTTTTAATTGTTATCTTTATTATTTCACGCCAAATGGCAGAATACGCTGTATGTGAAATATAGAATAAATAAATAAAAAATAACTACTGCGATTACACTGCTCTTTATACATAATATGTGTTTTATAGTAGTAATTATAGTTAATCGAAACTAATGAAGATTATTAGGCAATTATTTGCTGTTCACTGTTGTTTAGAACAAGTTAATTTCGAGTGGCGTTAGTCGTTACATCTATTCTAGAGTAATTGTTGAACGAACTTATCCAGACCGTTAGGCAAGAATCCATTTGGCAGAAAGTTGGAATTTATGTAGAAATCCCGTCTGGTTTTGACGGTAATTACCGGTATGAAAACAATTTATTGGTGATGCTCAGTGAGTTGTGGAGAACAGTGCAAATATTTTCCCCGCGCGTCACGATGGTTTAAAGTCTGTAAATGCGAGCCGGGTTTGAAATATGTTCGTTGGGAAATCTTTCTCCTCGAATGCGTTTGGTTTCAACGTTCGGTTAGTGTGTGGGTCTGTCTATACTCTGTTCACGAGAACATAAGGAACTCCTTGCATTGCAACGGATAACGGGACATGATTGGGAAGAGCCGGGTTCGAGTCCCGGGATCGGCAACTCTGCGTTACTCATCTGTCAGCAGGTATTAAAGCCATAAACAAACCTTGTAGAAGTACTTTGCCTTGTAGTATGCCTATTTGTAAGTATAAAAGTTACCCAAATTAATTCATGAACCTAGATCACATGCAAAAATTTAATTTTAACAAAGACTTAAATTGGGGATCGTAAAAATCCTAGTTGAACGAATAGACAGTATAGTCTGCAGGAATCGTTCTGAAAACCTCTCGAATGAGAGTCTTGTGGATGTGATATAATAGCAAATAACCACTTCTATTGGTACCATACTAAGTTACTAACAAAGTCTTTGTTAATATTGTTTAGCGATATTCTTGTCCCAATCATGTGCACGAATTGCAACATGCAAACATCAGTTTTAAACTCAAGACCAACACAAGAAAAGAAACCATCTGTTAGTCTATCCCTTTGTCTACTTATTTTCGCCGGAGAATACTTGCAAACGCGAAGAGGGAAATATGGTGAAAGGACTAACACACTGTCGTATTGTTATATTGTAACCGTCTATACAGAGCGTATAGCTGTAATGAACAAGGAAACCGCGACTATATACTCAATTGTCACTTTCTCGGGCTTGTTTTTGTCTGTCTATCTGTCTCACCGCATGAATTTATTGCTAAGTGTCAAAGTCAATCGTTAAAATATGTCGACATCGCTTTAATCAAATGTTAATTTCTATTATATCACATTATTTATTACCTATTCTAATTATATTATAAACAAAACTTACTACTTCCAGTTGCATTGTAGTAAATTTAATTTTAACTCCAAATATTTGTGTCATCTGTGAAGCAGTAGTTATCTGTGGCCTAGGTCTACTTCACCATATGATTCTTTAATCACATCATTTCTTAGTGTGCAAGTGTTCCTACGATATCTAACCTAATCTAATTTTGTTCTTCTCATTATGTATTATTATTCTTAACCTTAGCCCTAGCTTAATTATACTTTAATATGCTTATTGACGAAGCTTATATATGTACTATGTATGTATCTACAAGTGAATAAATTACTCTACTCTACTCTACTCTACTCAATAATGTGGAAAAACACTGTCATTACCGCCGTAGACCATTGTTTCCCGCAAGTGGTAAAGATCATTTTACGTAAGTACTTTGCGGATCTTACCATACTAAAAATAAATGTCAAATAGCTAAGTACAGCATATAAGAAATAAATATAATTTTAAAATGTTTGTAAAACTGATGATTGTAATTGACTTTTTTGTAAGGAAATGACCAGTGTTAGAACACTGTTGAAATTGAAATTACGGGGGGAAAGAGTATCTTTGTGTTAGATCTATTAAGAACTTAGAATTTGTGAATAAGAATCATTATTGTGATTAATGAATTGGTAGTTCACATAAAACCTAAGAGTGAAAGAGCTTTAAAGTGATTCAAAGAAGATACACGACCTTTTCAATAAGGCAGATAGAAATCGTAAGTTTGTTTCTTTACTTTGTTAGCTTACATTAAAAAGAATTCGTTTGATTCGAGTTTTCACTAAACATTTGTTATACTTGAGTTGAAAGTTGGTCGCCTCTCTAGATGACAATATCACACATCTTTAATAATTATTGTTGCGCGCGACGTTTTTATGTGTGTTGGACAATTCTTCAACCTTCTTAATTATAATCACAATTGTAAATTATTAGGTAGACGACACAATCGATAGAGCTTCCCATCCAGATAGGCTGTACAACATCCAGCCACCTTCTCATAAAAAGCATAATGTCGTCATGGGACTGAGACACAGATGTAACTAGATCTCTGTAATGATACACGTGGGTATATGATACAGATATATCTTAGAACGATCGACCTTTAGGTCTAGGAGGACAGTTCACTTTCCCTGAGTTCAATGAAGCGACCCTTGCACGGCTGAACGACGCTCGTCGGCACAAGAACTGGTGTCACATCACAGTCACAGTCACACGTAGTCTCATGGACAACGACTGTGTCATATTGAATACTCGTCTTTCCAGAGATGGGTGTACGTTATCGTCAAAAACCGCAGCAAATTATCATGTTTTAATAACATCTCAAGAATACACCTCGAAATCCTGAGTAATCAGCGTGCTGTGGTTTGGTTAGCCCTACAAGCTGAATGATACAATGTACTTAACATTATAATCAGTATGACCGATTTTTATTTAATTACGTTACATTCATTACATTTAATAAGTATCACAGTCATACCATTGGTCATACTGATAATTTTATATACATTTATCATTCAGTCTGTAGGGCTAACCAAACCACAGCACGCTGCAGATTACTCAGATTTTCGATTTCGAAATATGAACATTTTTTCCGGAACATTAATTAACCTATTCTTCTCTCGACCTATGTTTACTTATGTATGATCTTCGTTATCAAATTATCAATGCATTACTAAAGAGAGTACCTCACAATTGGTTTCAACTCTCAACGCATATCATATCAATTAATTTAATTTCACTTGGTATCAATTATTGTACGTTATTAGGATTTTATGTGATTATGAATTTTGTTACTTTACGTCTCTATGATTGCAACTATAGTATTCGAAAGTCGAGACGATGAGAGCTGTAGGGGGATAAAGAGAGATGACATTAACAAAAAAAATATACGTGTGATTAAAATACAATGTCTTACATATAGTAGGTGATGTTAACACCTTAGGACCTTGGCTGGCCCGTGCGACGCAACCACATGAGCCAGCGTGGATACATTACATGTAACAAGTATTGTATACCTGCAGAACATGCAGAGTACCTCTAATTGATAATGATGATCTGGCAGTATTAAGAATGAAACTTTAGGTAAGGAAATACCATAGTTTCTAATCGTTCTTTTATACTTGGTATATATTTTATGAGTCATGAGCTAACACTCTTTGAATTTCTAGTTCAACATCAAAACAGTAAAACTTATGTTATTAATCTTCATGACTCGAGCAGTTTTGCTGTTTAATAGTTACTTCAATGCGCTTTATTTCACATGGGTGTGCAAATTTTGTTGAGGTATTGTTTGTAAAATGAACCTATTAGAATAGTTTGTTGACCTGTGTATGTGATCATTATTAGTTATTGTGTTATCGTAGATACGTGTTTGCTTCACTAAGAAGGATTATCGTTTAATAGACGGTAAAAAATGCCACACGACATGATGCTGTCACCAGGTTTCGAGCTCGGCACGTGGTAGTCCCAGTATAAATAAAATAAAATAAATAAATTCACATTTAGAGTCTATCCACTCAGTAACGAAACTGATTTTCAGTGGGGGAGTTTAATACATACATCTCGCATGGTGTAATCGACCGCGCAGAGCAAAATAATAGTCAGTTCGGTGCGAGATCACCAAGAGGCACACAGCTTTTTCCACACGATTCTTGAGGTAGCCACAAGGACGTACCTCCCCCCCGTCCCCCTCAAATAATGAAGAAATATCTGCAAGTTTTTAGTGGTTTAACCACAGTTTAACTGTTGCAGCTATTATCGAAAAGTAAGAACCAAAGTCTGCAGGATTTTTCTGCGTCAGATAGTTCTTTTCGTCTTTTCCGTTTCTGATAGTACGATATTGTTAAACAATCACCGCATGTTAAAGATTAGATAATTGATATGACCTGTTATTGCTTTTCAATAACTGACCTAGATTATTCAATAGCTTCTCAAAACAGTTACTGTTTTTATAAGGACGAATCTACTCCAATACACAAGTGGATCTTGCATTTATTCTTGCGTTTATTGGTCGAATTGTTTGTGTATATTTTGATACGAGTTTTATTTCTTTGGATTCATTTTTGTTTTGTACTTTATTTCTTTGTTCATTCAGAAATGAGGGCAATAATCACAATTATACACATTTACAATAAATTAATAACGTTATATACAAAACAATACAACATAAACACCCTTAGAAAGTGAAAAACAAAAGCTACATACTCTCCAATGACTGAAATTTTGTTAGTATACTAATTTTAAGTTACATAACATAACTGTCAATGATTTACGAGCTTTTAACTCAGCCTTGAAAGTCTGTCTAACGTGGATGGTAGATATCAATAATTCGTGAGTTGATAATCTAGTCCGCACAGTAATCTATACTTATAAATTATTATTGGTCGATCCATATATAGCATCTTCGTTTCGGCTGAGTTATGTAGCGTAAACATTTGTAACTATGTTGTAATTTATCCTATAAGACTGAATACAAAGAATGTTTTGCAACTAGTTACGAGTTCATTGTTAAACCATTGCGTTTCACACTTTATTGTAATACAACTATTTATATGCTAAACAGATGATTTAAATTAGAGAAGTTTGTGGTCAGAATGTGATATAACTATTGTTGAAATGAGTATGTTTGTTGGAAACGATTCGACGGAATCAATTTAGTGAAGTAGGTATACTCAAATTTTTAATAATAACATTGACTTTTATGATTGGGTAATGTGTTTCTGATCTTGCACATGAAAGTACAATCAAGTGTACACGACTAAATATTAAAAAAACGTTTGCAATCTCAAACCATCTAGATGCAACTTTTTGATGAAGATAATAATTATAAAAGTTGCAGTTTTCTATGTAGCCGACATTAAATGTTTCGAAAAACTTCACTTTTATCGTCACGATCAGCCTCATTGAAGCCTTCATTTTTAATTAACACTTGTTCTACAGTAATTACAGCTAGAACAGAGATCACTGAACTATGCCAAATAACGAACTCAACCAGTTTCCTTCAACGAAAGCAATATAAGTAAGAGCTGTTCGAAATCGAATGCACTTTTCATCAAACTATTTGCTCCAATTGGAAAACACGAAAATGTGTCTAAATCCGTGTTAGACATACGGCTAATGTATGAATGGCGTGTTTTGTTTTAAATGGTTCGCGGTTGGCAAAACAACGATGCTATGTATACACATACACTTGCGCATGTGTGTATACTACCGTATTGCGTTTTCTAAACAGCTCTTGGTGTAATTAGTAATTACATTGAATGGATACTCAATTGATTTGACTTGAAATCGTGTTTGTTAGTGATATAATCACTGACAGGTTGCACTTTCAGCTGCCGAGGGCAAATTACTATAGCCGCGAGGCTCGGGACAGAATTCACGAACGTGAAATGGACGTAAAACACGTACTCGAAGTGATTGTTTCAAGATAACAAATAGTGAAGTAAGTCTATAATAATTGTACTTCAATTAAATTAAGATGGTCAAAAGATTTTTCAGGTATTTCGACACAGAAATTTTTTATGAAATCCGTCAGGAATGGCTTCGAAGGCCACGAGTTCGATTGTCGCTTCTTCACTGGATTTCCCGAGATTTTTCTCAATCGTAAAATGATAAATCAGTTCCTGTGACTGACGGAAGACATGTAGCCCCGTTTACTTGCAGGTTTCAAACCGGGATCGAATTGGATTTTGAATCCAGTCCTCATCATATGTTAACATTTCCTAAAGATGATCGGATTCGCTGCAATAGGGCACTAGCAACACCAAAAGACAACAATGAAACAAATCAATTGTCATGGAAAATGGATGGATAAACAACAAGCTGTAAAAAAATAATTTCGTCTGATTTTGGAAAACAAAACAAAAAACAAACAAATACACTTACAAAACTTTCACTTAGTCGTTGTCTTATCATTAAAAGTTTTAAATGGCGAGCAGTTACTATTGCTACACTTGTTTTTATTTCTATGATTGCAATTTTATTATTTTGACAGCTGATGGTTTGTCCATCAGTTCAATTCATTTGTTCCATTGTTGTCTTTCGGTGTTGCTAGTGCCCTATACCCTGTTACTGTAAGCTTTAAAAAAAATACGTCATTGCTGCGGTGCATATGAAGTATTCACAATGTGAACAGACTTTAAAACACCATCTTTTATATTCAAATATTAATAGCGCCTTGGTGATTGTATAACCAAAATCCTAGCAAGTATGCATAAGACACAGAAAAACACCAGCGATTGGAAATCTTCCTAAAATGAAACTTTTAAATTCTTTCCATTGAAAACTAATCATCCGGGACACGATAAAAAAAAACTCGACTCATCACAGGTAACGTGGATAAATAATAGCGCGGAGTTTCGTAACTAGGTGTGTTTTGTCGACTGACTTGTGAAGCGAACAAAATATAAAAACAGAGATACATCTCTGATCGCATGATCTGGCCAAATAATTGTTCCGGAAATAATTGGGCTCGACTCGACGTGAAGTAATTGATTTTGTTTGCAGTACTGTACTGGCAAAAAAACACAATTCTCAGATTCGGTCATCTTAGCGAACAAATTTTAAGAACACAGAACACATTTTATGTACACACTTTATGTACATAAAGTTCTGGTTTGTGACAGTGTACACTCACACACATCGCAGTTTATGTGTACACACTTTCTGTACATAATGTTCTGGTTTGTGGCAGTGTACACTCACACACAGCACAGTTTATGTGTACACACTCTCTGTACATAATGTTCTGGTTGGTGACAGCATACACTCACACACAGCACAGTTTATGTGTACACACTTTCTGTACATAATGTTCTGGTTCGTGACAGTGTACAATCACACTCAGCATACTTTATGTGTACACACTTTCTGTACATAATGTTCTGGTTTGTGACAGTGTACACTCACACACAGCACAGTTTATGTGTACACACTTTCTGTACATAATGTTCTGGTTTGTGACAGTGTACACTCATACGCAGCACAGTTTATGTGTACACACTTTCTGTACATAATATTCTGGTTTCTGACAGTGTACACTCACACACACACAGCACAGTTTGTGTACACACTTTCTGTACATAATGTTCTGGTTTGTGACAGTGCGTTTATCTGTCACAACCCGATACACACACTGATTACGAAGGCATGACACAATGGTTTAGCCATGCCACAGTGTTATAGTCTAGTTCTGTAGCAACGCGCGCAATAACTGTATCCTCGCTTGGTAGTCCGCGAAATGGTAAGGTGGAACATTTAGGCAGGCAGCCACTACACACAACTTGACCCCGATGGAAAGTCAGTGTGTCAAAACAGCGAACTATTCGACCAAAAAAAAACAAGCATTGTTC
Organism: Isoperla grammatica; assembly: GCA_945910005.1. Taxonomy (NCBI): domain Eukaryota; kingdom Metazoa; phylum Arthropoda; class Insecta; order Plecoptera; family Perlodidae; genus Isoperla; species Isoperla grammatica. Next base: position 46,731,533 of record OX246740.1, read on the forward strand.
TTGTAAAAGTGGTAAATTGACGTAATTTAAAGGTACTTTGTTTTGCCGGCGTTTACAAAGGAATATCCTGGATAGCCTAGTTGTTTATGCGTGTGGATTTAATGAAGACTTTCGCGCAGATGCATTTGTTGTTTTCTTCATACAATCCATTACCGGTAACGTTTTCACTTTTGATGTAAATTTTATAATTTATTATATAAACAGGGCGGAGCTTCTATGTATACATGCAACAATGCAGTGATATTGAACATTTTACAGTGGATGTAATAAAGTTGTTCCAACGTAAGTAGTATCATGCTCACGAAATACCCAAGTCCAACAGCCCTACAGTTCCTAACTTCCTACCGTCTACTTGAAACAAGTGCATTATGGTTATGGGTAATTTACACTCTTGGGTTGGAAACCTGGAAACTCCTAACCAGCGGGCGTGAGGCTTGTGCACTCTTTTAAGTGAAATACTGCATTGATTGTGTGAAATAACGCTTTGAATATGTTGATTTTCGTCAAAACAGTGAGCGTGAAAGATGCTGTAGATCAGGATCTAGTGTGGCATGATACTTTAGTTGTGGTGGCTAGTATAAAACCATTTACAAAAGTTTATAAGCTCAGTACAACTTAGTAGGCACGATGCACGTTCTAGCAATTATAGTTCTAGTTGGCCCTGACTAGTTCTCGAACCAAGGACATGTGGCTGCATCGTACAGACGTGTTACTGCCTCGTTTGTTCTGATCTCCTGGTAGCTCGAACAGTAACACAATCCGTTCGATCATCAGTCCGTATTAATTCCGCCGACAATTTAATTCATCATTTGAATACGTATTCAATACCAAACCGATAAAGATGGCTCAGTGCTAGCATACTAGGCTCTAATACGGGAGGTCGCTAGTTCGATATCCACAACTAGCAATCCTGACTGGAGGTTTTCCCAAAGATTTCCTCAGTCTGTGTTGTCTAAGTTTGGGATTGAGTCGTAGTATATAACACCCCCTATGGGCATTCCTTTACAACTATTCTAAACATAAGAGGGACATGAATCGTCCCTGGGCAGGTTTCTTACGTACAATTATTAATTCGTATTATTTTTATTCAATACCCAATTAGAGTCACGTACGTTATAATTATAAAATGTAGTTTTCATTGTATAATAACGATGCTCTATTTTAAAGTAGTACTACAATGTAAGTGCCGGAAATTATAATTTTTCTGTTACCTGTAAAAACTTCCAACACAACTTTCTTATGACAATGTGCTTATTACTTATCTTGAACCAAGCCATACATCCTTTCAATGTTACATTCCCATGGAATATAGGAATACTGTATCACTTTGTAACTGTTACAAGTATACTTCCAATTCATTTCCCAGCTATATGATTAATTAAATCAGGTCAATTATATTAAATTGAATGACGGTTTTCAATAAAACATCCCACATCCTAGAATCGTGAACCATTTGTTACTGAAGTCCGCGATAAAAACTTCTAACAGTCCAAGTTGAGTCTATGTTATAATTTCAGCTCCAAAGTATACTTCCGAAAACACAGATTTGTTTTACAATTTGGAAACTCTTGCAGCAATGGTTTAACGATTTTGTCCATAACAATTCGATCCTTAACAATTTTCAAAAACGATGTTTACAGTGTACCTGTGGTTGGATTGCCAGTGATGAGATGATGAGAATAGTAGCTGGAGTATTACAAATATATCAAAGTAAAATGTAAACAATTGTATGTCCTATTTCTGATGAGTATATATAATACATAACTATATAGTTGTTATTGTTATTTATGATTTCATTATTATTAATTGTTTGCATAGCTTAGTTTTTTTAAGGTCCTCCTTTGTAAGTCAGTTTTTATAACTGAATGGGATAGACATTAAATAAATAAATAAATAAATAAATAAATAAATAAATAAATAAATAAATAAATAAATAAATATAAATATAATATTATATTTCCAAATTTTCAGCACGCATTCAAAATTCATTAACTTGAAGCTATGCATGATGATAATCAATCATTAAAAAGGTAAGTCAAGAATGAAATCGAAATAAACACGTTGAAAATTAAAAACGTCCCATAAACCATAGTCTAGTGTTCGAATCGTCATGTGTGCCACAATCACCAAAACAAAAACAAAAGTTTAAACAATGGCATTGTCAGCTCAATGATCACGTGTTCATGTGGATGTGGGCTCGATTCCCAGTCAGAGCAAACCTTAATTCCACTTGGTACAACGTATGTCCACATATTTCTACAGCTCAACTGTCAATTGTTCCGCATTCAAAACATACTTAGTAGACTTCCCATTGGTATTACACTCTCTCCTTCTAAGCCAAACTAGAATAGGTATCCTTCCAACGTATTATTATCATACGCATAAGATAAGATAGCTCAGTTCCATTTCTCCCAAGAAGTGAGCCAAACGGATTTTCAACTTGTACGTGGAAATGTGTGTAGACAATGGCAACTCTGAGATCTCTAAGCCTGAGAACTAGTCCAAGATGTGCGCGTCTAATTTTACATCTTATGAGCATGTATATAGCACGTGGTTAATTAAAAAGAGTAATTATTTAAAGTGTACAGTCGGTACCATTTAAGATGTGTAATGATAAACGATTCGTGATGCATTTAGTATCATGAATTACGGTTGTGGAGTATGCATCGACTACAATTATATGCACACGCTCTCATTGAATTCGTACCTGTAAAACAGTGTGAAATATGCCAGTGAATTCCGCTTATCCATTGACATCATTGATTTGTTGATATGTGACACAGGTAGCTCTGGGGTAGTGTACACGACTTTTGTTGGGAAGAACGCAAGTTCGTCCCCACTTATATGTTCCATGAAGTCAAAGTTTTCAATAGTTTTCGGGTTGAAAAGTTATTTCGGCTTCCTTTTACTTGATATATTCTTTCGGCTATCTCAGATCTAACTATCCTGTCATAATGAAGCTATATTAGTATGTATAGTAAACATAAACAGTAACGTCTTTATAATGAACTCTTGGGACACAATTATTATCTGGTTATAAAGAACATTTCTTTATAAAGATGGTACCTTCTACTTTTACATGCATAAAAAGTAAAAACCTTTCAGGACTTCAAAAACAGTTTGTTATATCGATCATTTTGTTATAAAGACGTCTGTTTTAAAGAAGTTTCACTGTATTTACTTGTTGTGCCCCTTTACAGGTGACTATACAAAATATATACTGATATTTAGATTATTCAGAACCCGTAAGAAACTTTGATTTGCAGGTGGCGGAAATCGAACTAATAACCTTTCGTATGTCTCGTGAGTGATTGTAGGTACTGAGCTACCAATATCGACAAATTGAGGTATAGTTTAGTGGAAAATCTCCGACCACCTGACAATGATACCTTCGTTTTGATACATTCAGTACCAGATTCGTTACATTGTGGTGATGATAGAAAATATAAACACGTTGCGAATGTCATATGCATGAAAACATCCTATACGTGATTATGAAAACTGCGATTTATAGATTTATACCATTATTTGTGTGAATAGCGCACCAGCTGGTACAATGCACGACTGAACAACTAACTAGTAACTGTAACTACTGTGATTGACAGCTCTTCCGCATATGAATCCGACGTAATGGTTCTCTTTATGTCATACTTAAATAATTTATTAAGTGTATTCAGTTATTCACAGGTGGCTTTAAGTGAGTACATTGAACTATTTCTATATTTATGTTTCTTCTGTTGCTGTATGTCTCTATTATTGCAATCATACTTTTCGAGGCGATGAGGGATGGGAATATTACTACACAATCCATATCTTGTGATTCTAACTCATATTCTTTCCTATATATAGTTCGACCATTCATCTCAAACGTATGAGCAAACGCAGAGCAACGCAAAATGTCATATTTCCATTATTGTTTTCAAAACATGTACTTCATAATATCATACCCTACACGACGTAAAAAAATTAAAATTTTATAGCATTCGTTTTCAACATAAAAGCAAAGTAATCAAATTTTAAATTCGACAACATTTTTATCTTCTTGTATTTTGAATTATAATCCTATCAATCATTAACCAACAAAATCGTTGAAACTTATCGAATAAAAGCCTCTACACACATGTTTTTGGCTTCTATAGAAGACATCTCATACGCCAGGAGTGAATTTAATGTTGTATGTGGAAAAACCTGTAACCGCAGCTTAAAAAATTCACACACGAGAGAAAAACACAGTGTTTTGTCACAAAATGATGCATTATATAACATCGCAAACAAACATATGCATGTTGTCTTATTATATTACAATAGACTATTACATCAAACGAATAAGAAAACATACAGTACTCTCTGTATTATGTGTTATTTTATAGAATTAATATATTCAAATCTTCCAGTTTCCCACCAAGTTTGTTTGGAAACGCCCCTTTCTCTTCTAGAAACGGCTGTTTTCTTATGTAGATACGCACGGGTTTAACCTTAGTCATAATATTATTTCAGTAGGATAGCCACGTTACAGCGATACGAATTTATAACCCACGGAATTACAACACGGTAGTTGTGAAAAACTATGACAACATTGTAAGTAAGACTATCTTGTAATTAAGGTGGTGCACCACTGGGGCTTCGAGTGAAACTGCATTGTACAATGACATGGTTTTTTGTTCGAAAACCTAAACCAAAGCGTTCAAGAGCAAACAACTAGCGTGCTCTCGAAAAGGATGACGTTGAACTATACAAAGAGAGAAAGAAAGAAGTAATAACAAAAGATCGCATCGTATCGTGTGTTATCATTGAACATCATGCACTATAGTTTCATATGAAAAACACTTTATAAAAAAATATAGGAAATTAATTCAGTTCATGTTAGTTAGATTCGTATAGTTACAATTGCCAAATATTTCTCAAACGCTTATGTAATGTAACCGAAGTTTTCCCGATTGGTATAGTCGAACCCAGAACCCTCGTTCTCATGGTTCTATGGGTTCTAGTCCCGGTCGGATCACTCCGCATCATGTCCACAAACTGTTTGGAGCTTCAAAACTCAACTGAACATTTTGAGTTTAGGATAGAAAATAATACACACATTGTAAAGATTTCGATTAGATCAAATTATTTCGGACGCTAACAATGCCCTAGAAGTGGAACGTAGTGATAGTATATAAAGACAACATAGCGATCATACAATAAGTCTGGCATCAATAACGGTGTTCAGATTGAAAGAGGACACAAATTGTTCCGTCAATGTAAATTAATCGCAATAATGACGATGCATTTGAAGATAAATGCACGGCCTGCTGTATGACATATGTTTAGCAGGCAGTGAAAGCTCCCAGCCCATGTGTGTGTGGCAGATTGATCAAACCGGAAGTCGACCACACTTCTCCTACTCGTGACGCAAACAACCCCTACTCTAACCCTTCACCCCTCGCAGGCAGGAAGCCATGCTGCTAGATGTTCTGATACGCAATTTCCGGAACACCCTACCAATTATAATTTCAAAATTGTCACATCCCAAATTGTAATTTTCGGGTACACAGTTATTTGCAATACACCTATAGACGTTATGAATCAACGAACTGAAGGTTTGCATGTTACCTAATACCTATAGTGTTTCCGATATCTCAAAAGAGCATATTTAATATAAATCCTGATTAATTCGTGTTTTAGATAATGATTATTAGGGGGTGAAATTACCTTAAATACTTTAATTACGTTTAAGTGGGATAAAACACGGTTTAACCACAACCCAGACTTCAACTCAGCATGAAATCTGGTTTTCAATATTTTAACATAATTCGATTAATAACGGCAAATTGCCTCCGATCTGCATCCAACAGTCGAAATAATTTTAGCTGGCAGAAGTTTAATCGGTGTTTATACCAGAAGATTGCACCGTACCGCGCAGTATATAGTTATCTAGTGCAAGTGCACGGTTATCTCCAAGTAATTGAAACTGAGGTGTTATGCCCTGTTAACAACGCATCTGTCTCGAGAAGAGATGAGCTATATTTATAAGGAGCCGCTACATCATTAGGGCATGCTTGGAACTAAACTATAAGGTTTCACTTTTGGTTTCCATCAGAGTGGTTTTATCAATCTTCAATCAAAGAGATGTTGCTGTGAAACGAATTTGATAAAATACAGATTCGATTATTGGATGGGAGTCATGTTTTGCGTGTAGTAATAATGCAAAGTTAAAGCGGTAAGCCCATACAGCTGAATCTTTGCCAAGTGAAACAGTTGGATCGACCTAGATATGATCAGAAACATGCAAATATTTTTTACAACATATAGCAAGGTTGTAAATATTTTATTGTATATATTTATTTATTAATTCAAGCTTATTTCATTGTATTGTAAACTTATTTCTGTCATTCCATGAAGCCGAATCTTTCCTGTTACTAGTTACTCACTTATTGTACTCAATTGTTGGGTTTAGTATAGTTTAGTTTGTAGTAAACTATTGTTTATTATTATATTTATTATGAACTATTAGACTTTTTAGTTAAGACTGGATGCATGTTATTTGCATTACAGTTTTTTCTTTCTCATGCAAAGGTTCTTGGAGATTTCTTTCTAGGAAATCAACACACATGTTCTTAAATAACAAAACATTACAAGACATGTTAATACATGCATAAATATGTTAAGAAAGAAACCGTTTCCAAAGAAACATTATTTAAACAATCTCCTGATAATTTAACAGAATTTAACAACGGGGATAATTTAATTGATGACTTTATATACGAAATGAGCTCCATCTATTATTGTTATATATTTTGACGCTTCAATTTTAAGTAATAAGTAGGATGTAAACATTACAAAACAGGCCAACGTAAATATGTTTACTAGTTTTGTTTGTTGACGATAGCCGCTGTGTTGTGATATCAACTCACCAATATGGATATCGTAATACGTACGTGGTAAATGCAAGTGTGAAAATTACGCTGTTAATTGCGTCTGTCTTGTTCTGTCGCAAGAATAATGATGTTTAGAAATACAGCCGTGACAGGTGAAGCAAGACAAGCGGAGGTGTCGGATAAAGATAATCATATCTACAACACTATCTAGTGGACACAAACAGGGCCCATGTTTATCTGAACGAACTTAAGTTTTAAAGATTGTTGTACCTTGTTCGTTAACATTCACGTTGTTCAACCTTCGTTTGGTGTAAGAAGGTTGTATTTTTAATTATGTGGTATTGAGTTTGGTATAATTTTTGATGGTAGCTAGGTTAAAAAAAATGTTCTAAAATAAGATAAGATGATGATAAGATGTTGATATTTAAAAAAAATATTTTTAAAAATTTGAAATATTGATTAATGTTTTAACGAAATACAAATCGTGTATAAGTAAGTTTAGTTTAGACATAGACAATACAAACATATCAGTACCTAAAGTACTTCTTATTTTCTACGTTTTTCAGTAAGTTTCACTGGTTTGTCGTAGTTTTTCATTTAGTTAGTTTACGAAAAAATAAACAACGCAAATGGTAGAAAACTTTCTGATTGGACAAATGAATACTTTTGCATAGATCTATTGATTGCATTTGAATGTAATTACAAATGTGTGTTGCAAAATGAACTACTAACCGAATTAAATTAAAGAGAAATAAAAAACGCGAAAGGTAATTTTGCCTCCAAAAAAATCTATACTTTTTTTCATTAAACTAGCTAACTGGGTTCGGTTGTTAATCTTAAACACGTACTTAACTAAAGCAATTTAAATAGCGGCCTTGTTTATAGTATCTCCTAAATGTTTTACGTAAGTAATAGAACATTTCGTAATGACACGATGTTAGATACGCATGGCGGGGGACATAAAAAGGATTCATTGCTTCTCATTATCACCTACGTCGTATACTAATACGGTATTGAGAGCAGTTTATGTTGGTTCGAGCGTGTTTACGTGGCTGGTGTATTGTAATTAATATAAAGTAGTGCAGTCTCTTGCCTTATATGGATGTTAGAAGGTTAATCGAGACGTTGAAATAGTAGTTGTTGATTTATGAACAATGTAGTTGACGGGGGGGGGAGGAGGAAGGCACTACTACTCTAACCGAATAACCTACCATCTATACTTTTTTAGACAATTTCGCGCTCTTTCTTATAATTATGTTTAGAAATTTTATTAAGAGCCATTCAAAACACATTAGCCATGGCTGTGTGACGTACGATAAAGTGCAATTCTACGAGAAATGTGACAAAATTGGATGTAAATACTTTATGACGTTGACAATAAAACTAGGCTGTATCGATCATTTAGGTAAATAAACGCTTCAATGCGGAAATACAGAAAGTATATGTTGACATTTCATTATTATTACTTGTGCATATTATTGAGTGTGTACTTGTTCCATATTCGTAATAACATATTCGTTATCATTGTACAGATACAATATAATTATGCATTATTTGTTATATTAAATTGTTTCATAATGGAATAAAAATTAATTTCAAGTGAACTATTAATCATACAACTATGGGAAGATATTGATGTAATATACGTTGGAAGTTGTGGTAATGTTAATAATGATCGTTATTATATGCACGCTGTAATCAATTATACAGTTGTTGATACAACAAATTGCATTAAACAAAACATTTATTATTGTATTTTATAATAAATATTTATAAAATACGATGAAATAAAAAAAAACAATAGAAAACAAAATGCATGTATACGTTCATGTCTCGTTATGGTCTGATTACAAAGAATTAAGTAACAAATTCAAGAATCTATTTGTTATGTTTTCACCCATGAATTACACTTGTACCACGTCACCAGTTATAAGTGCACTTAAGTTCAGCACACGCTTAAATAATTCGTAGCACAATGGGTTGTAATAGCCTGCCCGTTATATTTTAGTATAATAATCGTTTTGTAAGTTAAATCATTTTAGTAATTCGCAAGTAATTAAGCTAATTATTACAAACTGCGGTTAAGTGCATCGTTTATACGTTGTTGCTACGGTACACTAGCCTTAAGAGTACAGTTACTACTACGTAGATTATAATAACAATAATAACTGTGCGTACACATTTTTATAACCAACTCATGCACATGTACAGGAATGGAAAAGAATGCAATAATTGCTACAATTAACAATTATGAGAATGTTTAAACAATGAACTCTAGAACATGATTGCAGTCAGGTCCGTTAAAGCGCACATAACCATGACCTGCACTTGGGAGGAACCGTGCGTACTCACTACTCATATCACTTAGCAGGCCCGTATGGCCTCAACATTTCAGACATACAATCGCCGTAGTTTATGAGCTGCTACTGAATAATTCGCAGTAATTCACCTGCAGACAGGTGTTTCTGTAATACGTGAGTTGTTGACACATAGACCCGTAGCGGTTGATAATTATTTGTATTATTCGGTGATACGACAATGGCTAATGTTAGGAGTAAAATTTTGCATTTGGGTTTCGGCAAAAAGCAAGGTTTTGGATCAAGGCATCATACAATGCATTCCTTCGTTGATTGAATTGAAAATACTGGCAAATAATTGTGTTTGATGAGAAATTTTAATACTTATGACAATGTATTTTTGATACTGTCCAGCTCTACTGTACCCCTAACGGGATAAATCAATGGATAACTCATCCAATTTGCTCATGCCGTCAATCCAGAATCTAGAATTACAACAGCTAAAACATCGTACATAAATAACACACGATTAGATTACATTTTATAATTTATAAGATGATTACGTGCGAACTAAAAAAATCATCGAAAAAGTGTAATTATTACTAATGCTTCGTACCCAAAGAAATGCAATTATAGGTTGCGTAACGGGTGTCACGGCCACGCCTGCCAACAGCACGTCTGTCTGTCTGTGAATTGAATAATACTAATGCAATAAGAGTTATTATAACGTGGCTTCTTCCTGGCATCGACGAGTCGTGCGTGTAAAGTCGCAACATAACATAAGTCATTCCGTCTGGCTGTGGTCTGGCTAGCTCGATGCTACTGTACTGTCTGTAACTATGCAAGGAAACGCTTAAACATTGGCTACATTTATAAGCGAGAGATCTCATTGGAATCGCAATAAAACAAACTATAAGTTCTTCAAATGTATCCAATTCATTTATATTGAGATACTCTATGATTGAAAGCGAGCATATCATAGGGATATCGTATCGAAAGTATGACAAAATAGAAGGTGATATACGCATGTAATAGAACTGTTAATGAAGTAATAAGCAGGGAGGGGAATTTGAACCTTCGGGAAAAATTTTGCAAATTTAGCGCGGTAATTTTCGAGTGTAAAAGCTTTCTTCATTTGTGTGTCTTCTACGTAGAAATACATTTGTCTTTATCCGTGGATAATTGAAAGTGCTAAAAGCCACCTCGTCTTCAGTCTACTACACCCCTGCTCTTATTCCAAACTCTGAGTAAGTTTCTAAATGACAGTTCAACAATTCTTTGCATTTTACGGTTTGGAATGTCAATTACTTTTTTTTTTTTTTATGAACAATTTCTTTAGTCCCGTCCCCACTTCCACTTTTCCATGTCAGTATTGCAATACAACACTGTTACATGCGTGTTCCTTTCTATTTTAACAACAAAACTTGACTACCATATGTGCACAGTTATTGAAACTTGCAAATCATCATTTAGCCAAGATCCACGGTGTAATGCATTATTAAGTACGGAGTGTCACGCAGTGCTCATTTTATGCACCTGTTTCGCTTTCTCAAAACGCTGTAGAGTTGCAATTCACCGGACAAAATACGAGTGCAACTGTATAAGCTCTCGAAAGAGACTGTTGTGAGCAATCAACACATTATTAACCAGAAGGTGCAAACTGGTTTATTTATTTTAAACTTCACCTTGAAATTGTTGCATTTTTTGTCCTAGTACCATACCTTTATTTATCATCAATTCCTATGGAAAACGGAGCAAAAAATCGACGTGGAGATTTTATATCGCAATTTTATTTCGAAGAGTACCTCTGTTTTGTTGGGTCACAATGGTACGAATTAGAAGTATACAATTAAGTTGTTTTGTTACTATTGGACAATTGTCTATTCACTTCACTAACCTTATCAACTTAGTAAACGGTATTGTAGCATGTTTTCAGTTTTCAGTTTGTAGTTTTTACTCACTTCCATGTATTAGTTTAGTCTAGTAACTAGTTTTAATTATACATAATAAATTTATTCGCTCTTTTTACAAAGAGTTTAACAATGTACCATGTACCTTGCAAAAGAATAAACATATATTCTTTTCGGAAGAATGAGACTATATAGTTACTTGGGCCAACTTTAAAAATTATGATATTATACGGAATAAAATGTGATTGCTTGAATCTAACAGGCTGTTATTATCTGTTTCAGCTTGTCGAGCAAGACAGACATCTACTGAAGCGCAAGTTGCTGGAAACACAGTCAGAATGCGACACAAGAATATTAGAACTCCAAGGAGACATCAAGGAGTTAAACGCAACCTTAGAAACAGCCGAACAAACCTCCAAACAGACGGAGAGAGAAAAGGCGGCGCTCATTCAAGAGCTGACCGAACAAAATACTCGTCTTACGAATCAATTAAAAGAGGTAAGAGTATTAACAATGCAGAATGTTATTAGAAATAAAATAATGTAAAAATATGTATACATATTTTAGAAATGGTGCGAAGTACAGATTTAGCTGTTATGATCGCGGCAACAGATTTGGAATAACCAGAAGTTATTGTTTCTATATTTGTTGTGAATATTGCCTTGGTTCAAAAACAGTATTTTCCAAAACTCTAACTTTTGAAATGTGTTTTCGGACACATTCTCAGTTTTGATCAACATGATCTTTTTGAATAACAAGAAGATTACGTCTTGAGATTGTTGTTTCTCTTTCTTGTGAACATTGCCTCGTTTCAGATACAATAACTAGGCTATTTCCAAAATACTAGCTTTTGAATTTCGTTTTCGGACACAGTTTCAAAGTTTTGATCAGCACGATGTTTTTCATACGAAATGGGAAATGTCTAGAAGGACACGCGATGCACTTTAATTTCTTTTTGTTCTCCTCAAGCATTCAAAGAGTCTGGTATTAGGAACATGGTTTAACATGGTGGATCTATAGACACATGAAAGTGAATAACATCAGCATGCTGTAATGAGACATGCACTCTCCTTGGCGTTTCTTAGAACTGATACAACATCTAGATTTATCTTCTTGATAGTGACGAAGTTTACGCGCTGTATCACGTAGCTTCGTAGTTTTGCTTGCCAACAAGTAAGTATATTGTTACCCAACTCTTGTATCTCGATACAGACATGACATAGAGAACTTGGGCAGTTGCATGGTGGCTGATACGAGAATAGATCTTATCAATACGAAAAATAAATTACAATGAACACTTGCATTGTAAAAACACACGGGGATAAATACTCAAATACCCTTTATTGGGGTATCAGTTTTGTTTGTGAATTATTAAACAAATCTGTGGAAAACTATTTAACCAACTGAATAAGCTATTTTAAAGGAATCACCACTTTAAAATAACCCGTTAATCATGAACTTAAGTAAAGATATAGAACCATTTTAGCTGTTTAAGGTGGTATTTATCCACTTGATTAATAGCTATCTTAGTTAACCGTAATTAACTGCAGTCTGTAAATTATACAGTACAAGTAAAAAAAAAACTAGATACAAAAACACTGGCTGTATCTAACTTAGTATAATGTAAAACTTCATTTGGTGAAAGAAGAAATACTTGATTCTTATTTATACAGGACGTTTAATTTGCTGGGTATCATCATTTAGTATTTGAGGTCAGAACTTAGAACCACGAATGAAATAGTTATATTCTGCAATAAACTTCCCATGTTCGTCTTGTCAGCAACGTATTCTCAGTGCTGTGCTAACAAACTGTGTTGTGTTTTCAGTCTAGTCGAACTGAGGCCGAGCTGTCAGCAACATATTCTCAGTGCTGTGCTAACAAACTGTGTTGTGTTTTCAGTCTAGTCGAACTGAGGCCGAGCTGTCAGCAACGTATTCTCAGTGCTGTACTAACAAACTGTGTTGTGTTTTCAATCTAGTCGAACTGAGGCCGAGCTGTCAGCAACGTATTCTCAGTGCTGTGCTAACAAACTGTGTTGTGTTTTCAGTCTAGTCGAACTGAGGCCGAGCTGTCAGCAACGTATTCTCAGTGCTGTGCTAACAAACTGTGTTGTGTTTTCAATCTAGTCGAACTGAGGCCGAGCTGTCAGCAACATATTCTCAGTGCTGTGCTAACAAACTGTGTTGTGTTTTCAGTCTAGTCGAACTGAGGCCGAGCTGTCAGCAACGTATTCTCAGTGCTGTGCTAACAAACTGTGTTGTGTTTTCAGTCTAGTCGAACTGAGGCCGAGCTGTCAGCAACGTATTCTCAGTGCTGTGCTAACAAACTGTGTTGTGTTTTCAGTCTAGTCGAACTGAGGCCGAGCTGTCAGCAACATATTCTCAGTGCTGTGCTAACAAACTGTGTTGTGTTTTCAGTCTAGTCGAACTGAGGCCGAGCTGTCAGCAACATATTCTCAGTGCTGTGCTAACAAACTGTGTTGTGTTTTCAGTCTAGTCGAACTGAGGCCGAGCTGTCAGCAACATATTCTCAGTGCTGTGCTAACAAACTGTGTTGTGTTTTCAGTCTAGTCGAACTGAGGCCGAGCTGTCAGCAACGTATTCTCAGTGCTGTGCTAACAAACTGTGTTGTGTTTTCAGTCTAGTCGAACTGAGGCCGAGCTGTCAGCAACGTATTCTCAGTGCTGTGCTAACAAACTGTGTTGTGTTTTCAGTCTAGTCGAACTGAGGCCGAGCTGTCAGCAACGTATTCTCAGTGCTGTGCTAACAAACTGTGTTGTGTTTTCAGTCTAGTCGAACTGAGGCCGAGCTGTCAGCAACATATTCTCAGTGCTGTGCTAACAAACTGTGTTGTGTTTTCAGTCTAGTCGAACTGAGGCCGAGCTCTCAGCTCAGCTTCAGGGCCTACGGGATCAGTGCAACCTGAAGAAGTCGAGTCTACAGGACCATGTTAGCAGCCTGGACGTACTCAGAGAAGAGGTATGTTACTATTACTCTTCTTACTCTCAAATAGACTGTTGAGCCTCAGAGACGGTCTCTGTTAACATTGAATCAAAGAGTGCTAGAAAATACCATTGTCACATCTTCAAAGATGCTTGGTGCAACCAAATGAGCTCATAAACCAAACAAATCTTGTATTACACTGATAAAACATGTTTTTATTGTTTTTATGCAATTTATATCGTCATCATTTGCTATCAAACTGTAGGTTGATTTGACATAGAAGATACATAATCAGTCCTCCCTATCTTGTTATGTCCTCTCAACAATCTTGTATTTCAATTATGTACCAGTTCCCTTGTTTATCCACTATAATCTTCTCATCTCACTTCATTTCAATGATTGATTGATTAATGGGGCTTAACGTCTCATATTTTTGCAACAATGGCTAATCGAGACGATGAGCGGGTGATAATGAAAATGAGAAAGATGATGATGAATAATAAAGCCACATCCAAATCAGATCCATTGAACGTCGCGTGGGTCGTCATACGGGAGTCCAGCAAGGGTGGGCAGGGCCAAGTGGGAGGAGAAATATTCAGTGGGACAGTGGGAGGGAAGGGATAGGGTCTCTTTTCGTCGCCTCTTACGACTAGCGTCTAGCAGTCACTCTGGGCCTATTCTACCCCGGGCCGAGACGGGTCTCCTTTCGTCGCCTCTTACGACTAGCAGAGTCACTCTGGGCCTATTCTTCCCCGGGCCCAGACGGGCACACTTCATTGCAAGATTACAGTGGATAAACAAGGGGACTGGTACATAATTGAAATACAAGATTAAGGATCCTTGTTCTCCAATATACCTCCATTGACCACCACTTAAGTGGTCTTGTTTAAATATGAAACAAAACGTGTTTGGTATAACTTAAGGCAACCTGGGTAGATTCCCTATTCCATATAACATTCCAAATGTACAGAAAAAAAATACATTTAAGACTGTTAATAAATACAACACAACAATGGTTTAAGCATTGTTTTATTTTTTACGCTTGGTCAATTCCAAACCTTGGGCGCTTTAACAACAAACAGTTACGTATACCCTTCTCTTCAGACCACTCACACACGTGGTTGTTTCATCTGAAACCCAGCAATATAGGTGTGGCTATACCTGTGACCACACGTGAGGGTGTGGTCGAAAGTACCGTCATGCAGGAGTTTAATAGAGAAGTGGTTAAAACTAGACAAGTTATGATCTTGAAAACTGTATTGATTTACTAACTCAAGAAGAGAATGTCACCCATAAATGACAGGAAATAAACATAGCCTATAATATAAATTCATAATTGAAATAAATTAAGTTAAATACTAAATATATAAATAAAACGCTAATAGTACATTGTAGTGTTATTAATATTAAAGTATTAATATTTTTATCGAGTTATTAACTAAAAATAATTTTTTTTAAATAATCATGGTAAATCAAAGATTTAAAATAAGAATTTTGTAGCTTACTCTCATCAGAGAGAGAGAGAGAGAGAGAGAGAGAGAGAGTGAAATAGTACATTGAGAACATTGAAGTTTGTGGGAAAAACTACTCATGACATAAAAAAGTGGTAACATTGTTACACTAGCCTAATTGCTGTAGGGTCTTAATGAAGAGACGAAAGTGTTGAAAGTTCCTTAGTAAACAACTTAATTAACATTAAAGTTTGTGATAAACATGAACATGACTTTCATTGTTTAAATAATGTGAGATAAACAGGTAACATCTATTTAGTGAGATGGTACGATATGATGTTCTTATCTACGGTAATCCAGGCTAGATGGAGTGTACGTTGCTATTGCTCATTAACACAGATCTTCAACAACACAAATTCATACGCAAAGTAGAAACCCGTTTTGACTAATAACGCATTCAAGGGAAACCCAAGTTATTTATTATATTTAAATTATTATTATTAATAAGATTTTGAACAGGTTTTATGTTTTAATGAAGTGAGAAACATTTCACAAACATATAAGCAGGTACCGTTACTGTTAGTTTCTTCATTATAATCAACCTCTCTGCTATGATGACTTGTAAATTTACATTCAGCACCACTTCAGACTGACTAAAAGTCAACATTATTTCTGATTGTGTTATTTATAATGATGTATAAACGTTGGAGAAAAAAAGAGAATAAAATTGAGTAGAATTTCGGTATTTCAGTAAAACACGGTTAAAGGACTGTCATACAAATTAGAAAGAAGGTGTTTTATACACAGTTTTGAAGCAATTTACATCTAAACGGTTACCGAACGTGATGAGTATCAAATTAAAGTTTCATATATGATTACATCAGTACATAGGAGTGATATTAAGTGTGGGTGCTAAAGAAGATTATTGCAAAAGTTGCTAATGCCTTTACAGTTATCATCTCAGATAAGACAGAGATAAAAGAGGTGGAATTTAAAAACATCTAGTATGGTTACTTTAAAATGTAGTTATGAGATTGTGAAGATACACGAGATGAATACTAAAATGAAAAGAACAAATGTAAAGTTTAGTAATCAAATATTAATATTTACATCTCATCGTAATTCATAACTTGTAGAGCATTCACTCACAGACAGAGCCCATACATGACGCAAATTATGGTAGCGGTGCAATAATCTTGTTTAACACAGGTTAAGAACAAAAAAAACATGAAATTTGAAACATGAAATTTTATTCATGCTTCAGAGCTAGTCAGCAAAACCCTGGACCAAAACTAACCAGATTGATTCTCTTCTGATGAAATAGGGTTTACCCAATCATTCCATATTCAGCACAATATTTCCTTGAAAACGGTTATTCTGATACTGTATTTTAGACGGTCATTAATTGTCATCATTGTTTCTAGATAATGCTGATGTCTGAGAAGAAGGCTGAGATGGAGAGGAAACTACAGTCGCTGATCACAGAGAGAGAAGGATTGGCTTCAGCGCTGGACGAAGCGACTGATCGGATAGTCATGCTCGAACACCAAGCTAGGGAACACGAATTACAGGTTCGTTTCGTATAAATTTAGCTTCTAAACGGTGCATGCATAACTTGTGATATGAATTATACTGAATGTACTTAAAAAAGCATTGCTTCAAAAAGAACACATATACTAATTTAATTTAAACAAAAAAAATCATACGATTCAAGATGAGGGTACGGTACACCCTGCAATTTTCGTTTTTGTTGGCGAATTATCTTACACAGACTTACACAGATAACAAATTAGCACGTCATGTGATAAACAAAACATGACTACTAGGAAAAAATTATAAGAATGCAAATTAAAACTATTAATACTACTATACAACACAAACAACAACTATTAATTACAACTTGAATACGACATTAGAGTCTACTAAGATTCTCTTTTATACAGGACAATAGTTTTTGTTTTTGTTATTCATTATTATTATTTTATCATTTTATTATTATTTGTT
The DNA here is from genome assembly GCA_945910005.1 of Isoperla grammatica. Lineage (NCBI taxonomy): Eukaryota > Metazoa > Arthropoda > Insecta > Plecoptera > Perlodidae > Isoperla > Isoperla grammatica. Next base: position 46,748,998 of record OX246740.1, read on the forward strand.
TACATGGTTATATTTATTGTCCTCCTTTGTAAATAAGTTTTATAACTGAATAGGACAGACAATAAATAAATAAAAAAAAAAAAAAAAAAAATGAATGAATGAATGAATGAGTGGATAAATAAATAAATAAAAAATAAATAAATAAATAAATAAATAAATAAATAAATAAATAAATAAATAAATAAATAAATAAATAAATAAATAAATAAATAAATAAATAAATAAATAAATAAATAAATAAATAAATAAATAAATAAATAAATAAATAAATAAATAAATAAATAAATAAATAAATAAATAAAACATCATCTCAATGTATCCAATTAAACGAAACGTTGTCGTTCTAGTTGCGGCACTCTCATCGAGAGGTGGAAGAACTCTCCGCTCTCAACGGGTCGATGAGCGATCGGATAGAAGCGCTATCGAACCACGGTTCATCGCCGGCAACAACCGCGGGACATCGCTCGCTGCTCATGGAGATGGAGTGTGACGACATCAGTGACTCGGACATGCCACCCTCGGAGGGAGACCAACTACATAACGTAAGTAGCGCAGGGCTAGGTCACTGCTCACTAGTGATGACATCAGTGACTCGGACATGCCACCCTCGGAGGGAGACCAACTACATAACGTAAGTAGCGCAGGGCTAGGTCACAATGCTCACTAGCGATGACATCAGTGACTCGGACATGCCACCCTCGGAGGGAGACCAACTACATAACGTAAGTAGCGCAGGGCTAGGTCACAATGCTCACTAGCGACGACATCAGTGACTCGGACATGCCACCCTCGGAGGGAGACCAACTACATAACGTAAGTAGCGCAGGGCTAGGTCACAATGCTCACTAGCGATGACATCAGTGACTCGGACATGCCACCCTCGGAGGGAGACCAACTACATAACGTAAGTAGCGCAGGACTAGGTCACTGCTCACTAGTGATGACATCTATTCAATTTTCCATTCAGTTCAGTCACTATGGCGCTGAACCGTGGGAATCGACTACTTGATAAGACGATAAAATTGATTGATTGATTAATGGGCTTAACGTCTCATATTTTTGCAACAATGGCTAATCGAGACGATGAGCGGTGATAATGAAGAGAAAGATGATGATGAATAATAAAGCCACATCCGAATCAGATCCATTGTACGTCGCGTGGGTCGTCATACGGGAGTCCAACAAGGGAGGGCAGGGCCAAGTGGGAGGAGAAATATTCAGTGGGACAGTGGGGGGGGGGGAAGGGACAGGGTCTCCTTTTGTCGCCCTTTACGACTAGCAGTCACTCTAGGCCTATTCTTCCCCGGGCCCAGACGGGCTGATTGACGATAAAGATAAGCCATATAGATATATGATGATAAGGGAAGGGGGGGAGTAAAGGGACCCCATGGATATATTGCAGGCCCGCTACCTGAGAACAATAAAAGCAGTGGCGTTGTTCTCAGTGGCGTATCCAGGGGAGGGGAAGGTAAAGAGATTGTGAGAGGAAGAAGAAAAGAGGAAGGAGGAACGGAAGCTACAATTTTTGCACTTAAATTTTACGATATTGCTTCCCAGTGGTACCAAACGATAGAGAAATAAAATATATTTTAACGTCAAGTTATGAAACGTTTTGATACTCTGAAAATTTTTCTAATAGGTAGTAGTCTTCCTCCAGAATTTTGGATGTTACTATGAATACAACGCAGTACAAACAATACATTCACAGATTTAAAAAAAAATTGTTTTTTACCCTCAAAGAAAAGTGGTGCCATGATGGCATAGAATACGTTGGCAGGCAACACTCATCGTATAAGTTCAGTTCATGGGTGGGTCATGTAAATTTATAGGTGTAACAGCTGGGTCATTAAATCATTATTAACACCCAAGCTTGTTTTTCTAAATCTGATCCTACCTTTTTATGAGTGTTATTGGGTGTCAACGTGAATCATACCAGGTATTGCAATGAATAAAACATGTAAATAATATAGGCAGTGAGATCATAATTTGCACTGATGACCTGCAAGATTGAACAATAGAATAATATTCAACAGACTAATACGTAACCATTACTATTATTACTATAAGAAGTCAAGTTAAATATTTAGCAAGTAAGATATCCAAAGCTTTGAAGCAGAAAACGTACCTACCATGTTATATGTTTACTAAATTAACCCAGATAATAATAGTGTTCATATCAAGAAAAGTACTAACTGGCAACCAAAAATCATTTCCCGGTTTTAGACAAGTGTTTCTACAGTTTTTACGAGTCACAATAATAAAGTATGAAGAAGACCCCTTTTTATTTAAATTTGTTTTACTTCTCACACAAAATTAAAAATAGATTCTATGTTATATGCACCAATGATATGAAAACAAATTAGTATTATTTTCCCTTGTTCTGATAGTAGTATAACATTACAATGGCATAAAATGTGCGTAATACTAAAAAGTATATACTACTGCATGTACACACATTGTAGAGAGATTACTATGATTATTGATCAATTGATCATACATTGCATGGAAAGACTATACATTTTCTCCTTGTCTGTTACCTTGATGAAATTGGTAATGGTTATGTAACATTAGCCTGAATGCGTAGAAGTCTTCACTGATTTGAACTTTAAACACCCGTACAAAGTTCAACTTGGCGCATGTCACCTGCCTGTGGCTTTACTATAGATCTCGCTCGAGATAAATCTTTACTTCCGCGTCACACTACGAAGCGAGGTCCAATACAGAAAGACGTTATTCTTTGTTTGTAGCTAAGGGTCGAGATCCTAGCTACGTACCACCAACTACGGCACTTGTGCGAAGACTTGAGGCACAAGAAGGGAGCGTCCGAGAGTTCAGACGCAGACTCCTCAATGTCGAGTGAAGACATAACTGCCGGCCAAGTCCAGGTGAGTCTTAGTCACAATAACTCATAGCTAGAGGTGTTTGAAAATGGTTTTATTTAAAAAAAAAAATCGTTTTATTCTAAACCAAAATGTGGTGTTATTTCGGTGTTATTTTTATAATGGAAATGGAGAAATCAGGAAGTTTCAAAGCAACAGAAATTTTCACTCGCTTCAAACCGCTTTATTTTGAGCAACGCTATCTACCAGCAACGCTGCAAACCACTTTTCCATCGGCCAAAATGTGGTTGGTTAACAGTTTGAGACTAAACTGTTTTGCGGACTTAGGGTCAAAAGTAGTAATTATTACGTAAAATATGCAATTTTTACTGTTAATAGTTAAAAATGCTGAAAATAGTGTTATTTCGCTATTTCAACACTCAATTCGCGTTATTAAAATAATATGGTGTTATTTTGCGATTTGATTCCTTATCCTTCATGGCCAACATGCCGACATCTGTCAAAAAAAAAGTTCTTACACCACAAATAATGAATTTCGTTTTATCGCGGATTCCGAAAAACAAACGTCTCTACTCATAGCTATCGAGATATACAAGTGATCGTATCTATCGAGTTGGCTGGCAAAATACAACATATTGTACCTTTAGAAGTTATTATTGTAGATACTGGGTTACACTATCATCGCATCATATTTTTAGAATGTACAATCTAGGTTTTATTAGTTCGAGCACATTGAGCAATATTTTAGGATTATTCTTGAATTTCGAGCATGATTCGAGATTGAGCACAATACCCTAGTTGATCTTGCTAAAACTGCTACAAATACAATTTCCCTAAACGTAGGACTACCTAATTGTATATTACTACCTAAATATGAAATAACTTCACATTTAATTTACAAATGGCAAGAAAATTTGACTGCAGTTATCAGGTCTGTCTATGATCAGAAACAGAAACAGTCGTTCACTACATTACTGTTATTAGTTTTTAATAGTATGGAAGGGATTGATGAAAGTACTTGTGCAAAGAAAGTGGTAGGAAATACCACTTATGCTGTATTACTCAAATGCAATTGCATTTATTATCATTCAAATAATGTACAGTAGTTACATTGACAAAAATGAAAATATTACACACATAATTCGTTATAAAAATACTTGCCATCCACATTTATTAAAACGGAGACAAATCCAATATCTATGTTTTGCATAAATAATGGATTATCATAATAACTATACTGTATATTTAAATAGGACTACATGCATGGAAACAAAAATATGTAAAACAGTGATTAAATGGAACGGTTTGCCTGAGATCAGAGTAGTGGTAGGATGATTATAAATAAATACATAAATAGATAGTAGATACATATAGAGTACTAGGGGAATGATTACACCAAATATAATAATTGTTTTATACATTCAAATATAAATGATTAAAATTTTTAATTCAATTTGACTGGACAAAATTATAACATTAAACCATGTTACCATTGTACATATGAGGGTTGTACAATGATAATAAGAACTGTACAAAAGGTTGTAAGGTTAAGAAAGTAGGTGCCAATCGGCTGGAATGGTATATAGCCATTAGCCATAGCCATTCTTCTCTCGAGTGAGCAAGACCTCGGTCGAAATGTCTCGTTATATTTTGTATTATGTCTTTTATGTGTACTTCAAACTCGCAAATCCGTCATCTTACTACATGAAGGTAAGCTGTTGGATCCTTTCCTCACTTTATATACCAAAAGGTTGTAAGAAGTGATACAAAATATAATACAGTTGTAAGTCAGTTCAATATCTTTGAAATATTAATGTATGGTATGTTAACTTAGGTGGGCATATCTTTAGACATCTAACAATAGTGTTGTCCTACTGTCTTTGCTACTAGAACAAAATCTTGTGACATATGTGAAAGGTTATCCATACTAGCCTGTTTTATTTCTCTATGCATACTAGCATCTACATCCTACGTACACATACGTAAAAGTTACAAAAGCTACTTTTCTACTTGATCAATTTATGTGTTAGGTGTTCATACAAAATAGGAAGACTACTTTTTATTTTACAATGATGTACAGGTACTGCACAACTCACATCAGGCCCCTCTTCGACTGTGCAAATGATATCAATACCGATTACAGAGTGCTTTAAACAAACAAATAGATGTATAATACCAGGGTTACATGATGTGAGGATAGTTCTCAATGCCAAGTTAGTCTTAGCCATGTCATAGTTGAAGGGTTTGTGGGGTACAATGAGGGTCAATGGCGGTCACTTTCAAATGGGAACGGGATAAATCTATCTTCTTACTCAACAGGTGGGCTTGTTGACGGAGGTGGTGAAAGAGCTTCTCAGGATAATCGACGACATAACCGACCGCCGAGACTCAAACATGAGTGGCAGCGGACTCGACATGGAGCTCGAGTTGGGGGCGGAGCTACATCGAGTCAGAGAGCTCCTCGAGAAAACTCAACGACAGCTAGAGGAGAAGGAGGAAGAACACAAGAGGAAAACTAATCAAATTATGGAGCTTACGAGCAAGGTACGTACAGGGAGCGACTTCTGACAACATGCAATAGGGGGGTTGTATTGTGTGTGGTCAGTTTATTGTTTAATGATGTTTTCAACTGAATCATCATATTGCATAGGCCTACAATGTGTACTGCTTAAAAAACCACAAGGTGCCGTGTTCCCACTTTCTTCGTGTGGCACGGCATTCCTGAGATATTACAAAAAAATTATAATTTTTTTTATGACGTAGGCCTACAATTATACGACTATCCATCCGCCTGAAGAATATAATTACAATAATGTTGCACAGGAGAGGTAAACAACAGGGAATATTAGTAATATTCCCAATTACAACTACTTTACCTACATACAAACAATGTTAAAAAACTTAAAACCATAGTATAAGTGCAAAAATATCAGCAAATTTCCAGGGCTATTGATTTGATGTAGGTATAAGTCTTCTATGTAGGCCTATTTTATGATTTTAAATTATAATTTGTTTACCTACACAGTTGTATTTATTGCCTCCTTTTAAAATCAGTTTTATAACTGAATAGTGAATAGGATAAACATTGAATAAGCCTAAATAAATAAAATTACAAATTAATTTTTTAAAAATTAATTTTTTATAAATTTTTTAAAAATTATTTAAAAAATAAAAAATAAAGTTGATTATGCGAGACTAACGCCGTCGTGTCTTCTTCCCAGCTGAGCGTCCGAGACGCGGAGCTACTCGCCGCGAGGGAGGAACTCGACCAGGCTCGCTCGGACCTCTCGGGCACGACTCTTGCGCGCGACGACGTGGTGCGCAAGGCGTGGGACGTGCGTGACGCGGCTGTCGCGCGCAAGAACGTCGTCGAGGTGGAGCTGGCCAAGACGAGGATAGACGTGATGCAGTCGAGCAGTCAGCTGATGGAGGCAATACAGCAGAAGGTGGAGCTGAGTCAACAGCTGGAGCAGTGGCAGGTGAGGAACGCACGATATGACTTACAGGTTACCCGGTCCTTTGTTCAAACTCTGTTAAGGCGGTGGCTCGCTCCTCGCTGCAAAACTCCGTTTCTGTCGGTTAAAATTGATTTTTTTTTTTATATCTGCTCCCTGTGTCCAACAATGAAGTCGGGTAGGGGATAGGAAATTAATCCCATCATATTCTGGCCCCTAGGTACATCGAAGCCGGCTGGCCATGCCTGACGCTTCCCTCATGTTAACTTCCTCCGGCTCCTCCTCTTCGCTTTCATCTTCCTCTGCTCTTTCTACAAATTCTGTCCATATTTTTCTATCTTCCCACCATCGTTCCTGATTGACCTCTTCCCAAGTTGCATTTCTTCTTTCCACGTCTATTGCTATCACTTCTTCCCACCTCAGTCTTGGGTTCCCCTCTTTCTTTTCTTTTTAAAAACATTATTCTGCAAATATAAGTTATGGTGAAAGAATATGTGCCTGTGACAATTTTGAATACGCTCTTAGTCTTATTTAGGTTGAATGAGGTGCTCGGGCTACTTCCATTTTTTTTTTCCTTCAGAACTTTGATTAACATTATCATGTGACTACAGCAACCAAAATGCAAGAAGCAGGCCTAGACTTCTTTAAAGAGCACGTATAGCATATGCTTTTTGCCAGTAAACTCTACTACTACGTTCATTTAATATGAAAACATTTTTGTTTTTTTCAGATGGACATGCAAAGCCTACTGGACGATCAGATGAAGAGGAAGCTGACGAAGCAAGAACTTCGAATGCAACAGATAAACAATGCCAATGAAACCGCCAACACAAAGAAACCCGCCCGAGGACTCTTCGGTCTTTTTCAACGATGACCTCCCTCCACTCCCCCCCCTAATTTATTACCTAGATTTAGTTTTGTAAATTTTTTAAAATCACAATACTATTAATTTTGTTATTCATGAAAAATTAAGTATTAACAAAAGTACCTACTACCATTAATGTTTGAACAGTGCATATTTATTTTAATGTGCTACTGCTCTAGCGTGGAAGAAAGTGTCTCGACCTGCCTTTCTGCATTAAAGGAGAAAATAGTCTCCTGAAGCTAATTTTGAAACGAATTGTATCGAAAAGAATTCTATTGGTACTTACGAAGCCTCAGTGAGAGAAAAAAGAAATAATTACGTTATGGTTATAGCCAGGAAGAGTCAGAGTCTTTGGTTTGTACGATGTATCCAAGTTGTGAAACCGTACTTGCCACTAACTACAACAATATTGCCTTAGGTAAATGAATTTATACAGAATAAATGACTGACTGGTAGCTGGACTACTTTTGTTTTTATGAAAGTCTCGTTAGAAAACTGACCACAACACATTTTAAATAAACATACATATTTAGAACAGAAAAACTTACAAAATTGGTAGGCCTACTGAATGTGTTGAAGAGTTGGAAACATGAGTTGGAATAAGTTTTATTTGGGCTTTAGCAGGAACACACGAAGCTGGTGTGCACTGTACACTGTACTTATTTCGATAACATAAGCGTTTCCGAGTTTCTAACGCTAAAGATTATGCCTTAAAAAACTTGAGCATATTGAGAAGCACTGATAACTTGAGCAAGTGAGCTGTGATTTCCTAGTATGTTGATAGACTACTAGCTATTTAATTTTTAATGCACCAATTAAATTGTTAAACTGTATATAAAATTATATTATTATAGTGTATTAATTGAAATGCTATGACAAATTTGAAAATAAAAATATATTAAAAAAATGAACTGGACAATAAATATTGATTGATACATTATGTTGATACCAACTATTTAAATGTAAGTGGAGATTCTTAAGAAGGTTACGTATGTAGCAGATTGAAAACAAGCATGTTTGTGTTACAGGAGAACTGCAATAAATAAAATAAATCCTTTCTATTTAGTGTCTTTCAAAGTAGGTATTTTTTAAGTTAGCTTAAAAGAAGGATGTCCATAAACCTGACACATAAATAAATTTAAGTGGGTGAGATTATGAATGATTGTGTACACACAAAAGTTACTTCAGAATAGAATAGAGTACAACTTTCAGTTCATCATTACTTGTCTGTTAGTCAAAAAGCCTAATTATAACATAAATTAAGTCAACTTTCAAAAAACCCGCCCTCACAGTAGCTAAAGCCTTAAGCGCATTAAGTTTGTTAGTTGAACATGAATATGATAGTACTTACTTATTCATGATATCGCGATATTGCCGATATCGATACGTCACTTGAAAACTTCGATATCGCAACGCGATATCGATGATTTTTTTTATCGTTTGGCAGCCCTACAATATATGTTGAACTTGACCAACTTACATTAGGCTATTTACATGTTAGATAGTGGTTCAGGTTTTGACTTTTCGTGGATAAGACTGCGAGCATATCTGTTTTTGTCCAACATGGAACCTATCACTCTCAATTTAAAATTTGATATCACTAAACTCAATTAGCAGCTTACCTAGGATACCATTGCCCGTCTTTCCGATAACTTTAGGATAGTCATTTTGTTCTGGGCACAAAGAGCCAAGGTATTTCCGGCGGGATGCCAAAGTGCATTTGATACAGAAATCTTTCCAAGACACGAACTGGGAACCCTTATTATAGCAACTCCTTCAGGGCTCCAAAACCCTACAGAGTTTGATCCCGTTGTTATGGCCATGCGAGGTCTCACCGGCTCCCAACTGACACCTGCAACATCAAGAAATACTGGTTTCAATCCGAAAACTGCTGAGTCTGCTGTAAATTCATTCAGCAAGCCAAAAAACGAAAGATAACAATTTCAGGGACAGACCCTCCCATGTTAACACTGTTGATGACCCTTTGATATAACAGGACCCAAATCTATATTTGTTTCAGAGATATTGGTAGATGTACCACTAGTTACAGGCTTGTCAAATTTCTTGTGATCTCTGAGATCAGATAGGTATGTAGCCTAAACTATGTTACTTTAGAATTTAGTCTACATTATCATAGCCTCAATAATAGTGATTATCTAAACTACTTTCTTACTAGTAACTGGGTTCATGTGAGTTAATAAAGCAGCAAGTTGAAACGTTCTGATTTCCCAGATCCAGATGGCAGCTGGCATTTTGTCTTCTCTTGTTGCCAAGTAAGTTCCACAGTTACTGAAAGATGCAAGTCCAATTCCAATCTTTGATAATCTGCTACCGGAATCAACAGGTAGAGTGGTAACAACAACAGGCCTCTCATGTACTTCCTCAACTAGATTCAAACAAAAACAACAATGAACAAACTGTATTTGTTAGCCGAGAAGTCGAAGTTAAAAAGCAATCAATGATGCTGTGTTGATATACTTACAAGTAGTCAGTATTACTGGTATACTGGAATCCACATCATCATCAACTTCTTCGAAATCAGGTTCTCCGTCCTCCGAAATTTCATTGTAGATTTTATAGCTAGTTTCGTGCAGAACATTTTTGTGTTTATATGCAGAGACTTTCTGCCATGTAATGTGATGAAGTAATCGGATTGTAGCATCGTACGAGCCAACAGCAAGAAATTGACCGGAGGGGGAAAATGAAACTGTCCTGACACCAAACGGTTTCTCATAGTTTTCGGGTCTGTACACCGCAAACCACTTCTTGAGTGTTAACGAATAAAAACTTATTCTGTATTCTGACAAACCGATGCCTGCACTCCACACACACAGAATGTCACTATTGGGGGACCAAGATACTCCTCCAATGTCGTCTATATCGGGGCATGATAACTGGTCCAACAATTGCCAGGATGCTGCAGAAAATAAGGAAATTAGATCTAGTTTTCCGTGGTTTTCAATAATAGCGAACCACTTACCATCACCACTGAAACTTCGAGCAATATCAACTGACACTTTTGGTTGAAGAATATAACTAACAGAACGTCCCACTAATGACCAAACCGATAAAGAAATGTGGAAGTCTGCTGTTGTCAGAATGTGACGGCTGTCAGGGCTCCAAATAGCCTTGACGATTCCCGTATCACTCTCCTTTATCTTGCATCGCCACTTAGGAGACTGTAGAGAGAAAACGTGCACTGTAGCTCGTTTACTCAGAACACACAAAACGTATTGTGCATCTGCCGACCATTCAAAGGACTGGAATAAAAAGAAAAGGCATTCTTAGAACTAAATTTTCAGTAGGCTATGAAGCCCACGTCAAGAAGCATTTTCTACAGTGAGTTATACATTTTTTATTTTTTAATGGCTTCAGTATATATGTAAACATTACTAGAGAGCTGTAGGTTTGAATCTGTTGTTACTTAATGACACATTCAATAACTAAGCCTAGGATCTTATTTACTCCTTGTAGGGCCCACGACACCCTAGCAGCCTACACAACCTGGGAACAAAAACGGTATCCTAACGAGAAGGCCGAGAATGTAAGCGCGTTTAAGTAGGTTATCATGCAGTTCCTTTCTCTGTTCCGGGCCCAAGGAACAGGAATGATGACAAAGTTCTAGCCTTTCTCGTTTTCGGGAACTAGCCCGTTGTTGGCTATTCGCCCATATTAACTGCCAACTTCATAGGCGTAGGCCTACACCAGCATCTCGCAGCCGTTACACTTCTCGGGCTGTTGTTCAGTACCAACGTTGATGTTTACCGTTCTCATTGTCGTTCATGTTCTTGTTGTAGCCTGCTTTGCTCTGGATTAATCAATGAATTATTCATGACTGGGTAGAGCTTAGCCCAAAGATAGTGACATATACCCTGTCGGGGGGGCCTAGCCTTTTCTAGACTTCTAGGTTAGGGTAGGCCTAGGCTAGGCCTAGGAACAATCCACTATAGAATTTGAACCAGGTAAGTCTATTGCAACTATTTATCTTATATATAAGTACATTTTATTATAGTCTAGCCTCAATCTTAGACCGCCTAAGCCTAGCCAGTGCTACAGGAATTGTGTGTTCGTTTATTTAACTGCCTAGGCCTAGGCCTACTAACTTACCTGGATTAGGTCAATACATGAGAACGTGTGAAATAACTCGTAAGTTCCTGTATACCTCACAACTAATTTATTTTGGTTCGCATAAGCTACATACTGTCCATCTGGTGAAAAGCAACAGAGATTATCTATAATAGGAAATGAACTAGAAAAACTCATTTTGAAGATCGACTCTGTGCCAACCCTAACCGCAAAGCGAGATGACAGATGGCAAGTGGTTTGTTACGTTCGCGCGCTTCACGCCCATTGGCCAATTTGCCGTGATAGTCAAGTTCCTGTTGCAGCGAAAATTGAAATGGAAGCTAACGAATCAGACAATCAGTACTTCGTATCAAGTATTTATCTCTGTGAACAAACGAAAATACATTGTTATACTTATGTACAAAACATAAATTATTCCTAAGCTTATTACCGTTTTACGGATAGTGCACGGGATAGTTGTTAGTGTTTACTTTCAATGACGTATCGGTATCGTGAAAGTTTTGACTCATTGGGGTATGAATCCAGAACCTATTTTAATATGTGTGAGCGATATAAACTACCGGAAAATAGTTAACTAATTACAAACCTCAAATTTTTGAAAATGAAACTAATGAAGTAATTATTACCTATTGATGACAGGAAGACCACATAGTGTAAGACACAGATTTATATAACATTGGTTTATATACTTTAGTCTATAATAAAGTGAGGCAAGTACACGCTCATCAGACCTGATACTCACACGGTACGGCACGCTAACAATAGTGGTCAGATGCAATAGGAAATCTTCAGAGTTGTCAATAATGTTGGAGAGTGTACACCCTTAAAACAATGCTTACCATACAAAGCACTGTGTAAAAAATCAGCCTAATGTAAACACACCAATTTATGTGAGAATTGTAAGAATCACAGTACTAAACACACTAATATAAAATCTCATATTATTATGAAATATTAGAAAAACTTGCCGAAGATACCGATAAAGAATACATTTTATTCACATAAATCTGCATCCTACACTTTGTGATAAGTTCAGACTACAAGGGTGGAACAAAACAGAAAAAAATGCATATACAACAAAATAAAACATTATTCATTCAAGTGGACATAACATACCATTGACACTACAAGTAGGAGGCAGGCACTGTATTTCCATCACACAATCGTTTCATGTGATATGTCTGAAAATCTTGGTTGAACTTGCAATAAAAAAATAAAGCATATTCCTATGTAACAATATAGCAATAATATGAAAGCAGCAGAGAGACTACCTAATAGGACCAGTAACATAATTGCGATTGAAAAGTGAGGTAGTATACCGTATTTATTTAATCTAGGGTCCCACAAGAATTTTAAAAATTTTGGTGGGACATAACAGCTGTTCATTGACACAACATTTTTAAATTGCACACAGAAACTTTTCAATTAGACCAGAGAGGACCTAATAAATAAATACAGTATTCAAACAAGAACAGTGAATTAAATGTGTAAGCAATGGTTTTGGCAGAGATATGAATAAGTAGGTATGCAATACCTATGGTACATAGTATCCCCTAAGGTTAAAATTAATGAAAGTTATTGAATTCTGTTAAGTGTCTATACTAAATTGTTTGATTAACACAATTAATAGAGGAACATTATCATTGATTAAACATGTATCAATTAATTACCATCATAAATAACAGCATAGTACCTACTACTTAGGCATTATTTACACACATCACTTAAAACTGATTTGCGATGTCATACAACATTACTACTGAAGATCATAATCTCTCACAAACACACACAAACGTACTAAATAAAAGCTATTTGCATTTAATATCTAATGTATTTTCTAGCTAAAATTACATAATTCACTAAAATATTTAATATTATTTAGGCACTGTTGGTGTTATTCTTAAACATAAAAAATAGATTCATCCTGCTTTAGCTGAAAATATGCATGCTAATATGTAAAGCCCAATGCAGTGACATGTAATAATTTTTAAAAGTTGTATCCAATTGCTACTTGAAAGACTATTTTTTTTTAAACTATACGTAGAGTATACATGAATATGATTGTAGAATAGTAGTAAACAAATCATATTCTTGTGCAAAAACATTGCCATTTTTAACTAAATGTATTGTGTTGATACAGTATTACTATAATATTCAAAACTAGGTTAACGTTTGTCTTGTAACATTAATGATCAACTCAGTAAGGCCACTATGTACTGTACGTAAAATACAGAGTAAGAACACTTCTAAGTTATCCCAAAGTCAATCATATTATTAATAAACTTTCCAACAACTGTTTTTTAAAATTTCTTATAATTGGTGATGTAACAATGTTCTATCTCGCTGAGTAGATTCTGTATTCAATTATCTAAATGTGATATGAATGCGATAAAAATAAGCCACGATGACATTGCTCACAAAATGTTGCTGTGCATAAAGATACATATTTTACACATACCGATACATACTGGTAGCTCTTTAACTGCATTAAATAAATTAAAACCAATCATGAAAGCATTAGAGGGGGGGTGTGTAACAAGTACCGGTAATAACTAATAACATTATAACAAACTGTAGCAATTGGCTCTGAATTAACAAAAACTACAGATAGTAGCTCTCAGTACTAATATGGTAAAAAATATATATATATTAAAACTTTAAAAGTACTATAAAGAAAATATTTGTTGACTCATCATTCATTAACATTGTAACAATTTCTATGAGAAAATACTAGTCTTTCTTTCAAAATGTTGTAGACTCGTTTTCATGTAGATGAATGAGGTGAGCGAATGAATAGTTTGTCAACAAGTCACAAGTCTCCGATCCGCATGAACAAGAGAATGTCGCAAACGAAGCAAACTGCCAAAATATTATTAAACTTTCATCACTTGCTCGTTGCATTCACTTGATTCAGTCTATTCATCAGTAATCACTAATCAGTGGACCGGATTCTTATGCATTTGCAGTTGCACGTCTTGGTATACATTTCTTATGCTTCTGTGTAATATTCGTTTATTTGCCGCGGAATATTTGCTGAAGTCCACACTATTGTTATAGAATGAATCATGACTTACAAGAATGTATCTTTAAGATTCAAAGTACAGTACCGTTACAAATAAGTTTTACTTCCACATCAATTTAACATGTTGTAATATATAAGTTATTACTTAAAAATATGTAATAAAATAATCATATAGACCAATGGATGGTACTTTCGGTAATATACAGCAACATATCTGTTCATTAACAGTTAGCAGGTAAATAAGCTTTAAGTGCACATTTGCATGTACCGTACAATCAACATTTTTTTATCATATGCCCACATTTGGCTTAATCAGGCCATCATGTAAGATCTGGTCAACCAGTAGAGAATGTAAGGTACAAATCCTCCAACAAAATACATTTGCATGTACCGTACTTATAAAAAAAATGTAAGGTACAAATCCTTCAACAAAATCTAGCCAAAATCTAAGTTTAATACTATAGTACTGTATAGGGTTTTACATAATATTTTCCATTCATTCAGAAAAGTCCCAAGGTAAGTTTAAAAACAAAACATTATTTGTAGGGATAAAAATTGTTTAGTACCTTGTCAAATGTTTTTAATTCATGCGTAGTTGTAGGTTCAGTCTCACTTAAAACTAGGTAACTACATTACTCTTCAAAAAAAGGATAACAAAAACTCGATAAGAAATCAAAATAACCAGGCCCACTGTCATTCTATCATTTGTCTCATACCTAGTACGTACACGGAATAAAATGCTACCTATATGGTATAGTGCTGATTGTTACAAAAATATAATTTTATGGCTTGAAAAGAACAATGTCTTTAAGTTTTAACCATCTTAAGGCAGCCTTAATCCCAATCTATAGTCGTGCTTGTAGTCTTCTGGACATCGAACTAAATTCATCGATCGAAATGTTGGCGTCGAGCTTAGATTTACATGGTTTAGAAATCCCTATATTAGGGGAATATCAGCACAACTTGATCACAGGTGGCTGAAGAGTTGGATTAAGTAGGTTAATTCTGTAAATGTACTCTTCAACTTTCAAACTCTGAAGATGGACTGCAGAATTGGCCCGAAACTTCAGAATTTTAAATTCCCCCCCCCCCCCCCCCCCCCAGTTATATTTGGTATGATGGAGAGGGGGCTTATCCCTCCACTTGTTCTTTAGCAAATTTTATAACAAATCTGAACCACTACTATAGTACTCATACAGCAACTACGGGAATGTTTTCGTCATCAATCAATGACGTGTTTACGGTATCGGCCAACCCGAGCAGGTATTTGAATTAGCCACGGTCGCTGGTTGGCTGCCGCTCACTCACCTGTGACAGAAGCAATTACCGAAGTTGTTGTACGACGACTATACTATACATTACACTAGGGTATAAAACTATATCAAACATGTCATGGTTGAAGACAGAAACATACGCTAATAAAACAATTTTTTTTATACTGACAAAATACTAAATAACGTTTATACCTACTATGTGTTTGAGTTGGGCACAGACACTTGGGACAAACACTCTATGACTTTTCTTAAATACAAAATAACTTACTTACTCTCACTCGCAATTCAAGATGGCAGATTGATGACAGTTAACACAAGCTATTGACTCGACTCAAAATACAAAGAACAAAAATATACCCAAAACACAGCACAGCATACAACCGTCTTCAGAAATAAAAAACAGCTTGGGTTAATTGTTGTAACCTTTAGCTTATACCATGTTTTTCACCTACATTTTAAAGATTCTAAACTAGATGCATTGTTTTCTTAAATTATGAATTATTGTGCTACTGTACTAGTATGCAGAGATGGAAGAGCACCATAGACCAAGAAACAGATTTAGCTTCTTTACAACTCTTCGAAGAATGCAACTCTTGCTTTGGTAGAACCTGATTTCACCTGGAAAAAAATTGAATGGATTACATAATGTGTGCCTCCAAACTAAAGAATTTAAAAATAGTAAATACAAAACAAATCAGAACAGGCAAAGTATCAACATAGACCATCCATGATATCTACTCTTTGTTAGCAATACTAATTTATTTATCTACTACGTATTTATGTCTCTACTGGTAGACCAGATCCAGCATGATGGCATAACAGCCAAATGTAGGCATTTAATAAGAAGATTTATCTACAGCAGGATCTTAGTTTCCTTACCAAATGCAATTAAAAGCCGTTTGGCATCGTAATCTAAATGCGTTATTTAGACGTATTTCTTGTACCTCCATCGTGATCCTATCGAGGATTGAATTTTAGGTGACCATCACATTAAAATGCATAGTGATTGACATGAATATTATGTAACAGATCACAAAAAAATAACAGGGTAAGAAAGGACTTGCAAAAATGTAATTAAAAGTACGGAGAAAAATAGGTACTTGGCAGTTGTCACTTGTCACTATGCAGTATGGTTACAGGACACAACATAAAATAGCTCTCAAGAATTTTACTTGCCTTACAATTAATAACTAGTAGATTCATACAAAACTTTTCAAACCAAAAGTGACACATTTTTAAGCCCAAATATCAATCAATCAATCTCACCTTGCGCAGTGTCGAGTACTTATTTTCTCCGAGTCGAACTTGCTCGTCGTGCAGTTGGTCAAGTTCGCTCTGTTTCTCACCAACTTTAAGAACTTCGATCTCGGTCCGCAAGTCTCGCAGTTGGTCCTGCAAGTGCTTGCTTTTCTCTAAGTACTCCACGCGTTCTTTCTCAATTTCTAGGGACAACTGTAAACGGGAATAAAACAAATTACCAATGGAACAGAAGGTGTGGATGATAATTTGGGACACATTGAAGGCTATAGTCTGGCCTAGTTCTATTGTGGGC
Source organism: Isoperla grammatica (assembly GCA_945910005.1). Lineage (NCBI taxonomy): Eukaryota > Metazoa > Arthropoda > Insecta > Plecoptera > Perlodidae > Isoperla > Isoperla grammatica. The sequence continues at coordinate 46,766,092 of OX246740.1, forward strand.
CTGTCACTGGGAAGCTTAGCTAGTCAAGTACGGTCTACATCAGCTTAAATTATACATTGCTATACTCATTTACAGTATCTACTATTAGCTTGCATTGCTAGGTACGTAGGGTTACTTTGTTTTTATTTTTAAATTTTCATCAAAATTAAGAGCTTAAAATAAAACTGAATCCTTTAAAAAAAAAAAAATGTAGAAGATGCCCTGGAAAGTATACGTGTTAAGTCACAGCCTATCATAGGTCACACAGACCTAAACTTTAAACTAGGTATGTTGTATGTTCCTAGTGCTCACATACGAGTGCGATCAAATCTAGTAGGCCTAGTACTAGGCCTATTAATACATGTTTTGCAAGTGAGTACATTTTATCACTAGAGACAAAACAAATGAATAATGCCAGAAGTTAGCACACCTGCTCCATGTCTCCATCAGTAATTAGGTCATAGGAGGTGAGCTCAGGCGGTAGAGGTTCAGAGTCTAGCTGTAGCGAACGCAAATCAGCCTGGAGTTCGGACGGAAGAACCTGACTCGAAGAGTAGAGATTAGCGACGGGTACAGGCTGAAACAAAATGCGATAGTTGTTTTATCCCACAAGGAATTACTTTTCATTTGAATATGAATTACCAATTCAAATTTAATATTATAGTTTATCCTAAGGCAACACCAGTTCATTTACCGTGATATTATGGTAGGCATTTCTGGACAAAAACTCCAGCAACTTTTCTTTGGCTTGTTTCTCTGCCACTCTCGCTCTGAGTAGTTCGTCTTTCAGCCGGTCTGCTTCGGCGGCCCGTCTTTCAGACTCGTCCACTAGACGCGCAGTCAACAGCTCCGCCTCGCGAGTCTTGCGCTCCAGGTGGACTTTCTCTTCTTCGGTCTTCATCGCTCCCAGCCGCAGCCTGGTTATCTCGGACTCTGCTTCCGACGCCTTCTGACTCAGCAGCATGGCTTCTTCTTCGGCCACTCTCGACTTTTCCGCGAGGAGGTCCGCAGTCTCTTCTGACCGCCGCAGCGCTTCGTTGGCCAATCGTATTTCCTCTTGGTACTGCATTAGTCGCTGTTCCATAGCTGCCTTTTCCCGTTCTGCCGCCTCCCGAAGCTGTTTCTCTCGCGCTAGTTTGTTCCGTTCTATTTGCCGACGAGATTTCTCCTCCTTGGCTTGTGCTTTCATTTGCTGCACTTCCATCGAGTCGGGCTTACGCCGACGCATGAATAAATCGTGATTGCCAATACAAAGGTCCAATATGAGTTTGTTCATCCGTACTTTTTGAGAAAAAAATACAAAGTTTGGTGATGATTTTTCTACTGGTTTAATAATGAATTTCTTATCATCAAAACTGATGTGACGGATCTCTGACCAAGTGAAGGTTGTTTTTGGAGTTAGCTTGTTTTCCTTTTCATAAATATTTAAGCCCAAAGCAGTTACACCAAGCCAGAGTTCTGTGTCTTTTTTGTTCTGTAAAAGTAAAACTTGAATTTAAACCCAATTTATAATGTAGGTAGCCTACCTAAACTAAATTTAAAGTAAAACTCCATTTAACTTATGTACAAGAATAGGACCTACCTCAAACTTAGATTGTAACGTAACATAAGCACCTACGACTATGACTATAACACAGTTAAACTATATATTTTAATTTTAAAACTATTAAAAAAAAAACACAATAGACTTACTGTAAGCAAAATATTCACTTTGGCACTTTGCCACAAATAATACCTCTGCCATACTTTCCTTATCGGCTCACTAGTCTATAGAGATTCAATAAGTTAAAATCCCTCAGCAATTTTTGGGCAGTCGAACTGACAACGAGATTGGCATCTCCATTATGCCTGCACTATGCCCACATGCATGATGCATGATAGCACTGACTACCTAACAAATATAATAAATAATAAATATAATGTTGAGTGGCACGAAGAGGGAGGAAAAAGAAGCGTGTCTCTACTGGTTGAGCAGATCAAGCATGATGGCATAAGAGCCAAATGTGGGCATCTAAGAAGATTTAAAATCTGGGCTTATGGTAGGCCCACCAACATAGCAGCATTTGTCCAAGTGTTTCGAGTATTGGTACCTACATTGATTGGAAAATAGTTGACTCCATACATTTCAAGATCTTGAGCAATCTTAAGATATTCCATTTCGGCTTCATCCCTTGACATCCCTCTATGATCTGCATACCAGATCTTGATCCGTTCTTCCCACATTTCAGGAGTCATTTGATATTGGTCGATCACTCTTTGTGGAAGTAGATCCTCACTTGCCAGCATTCCTGGTTTATACGTAACATCATCGTAGTCACCATACTGATAACATAAAAGTTAAACATAAGAACTTCAGAATTAACCAACCAATTTTTAGACACCTGGGACAAGATATATCTGTTGGTAATGCATAAAATTATAGATGTGTGAGGTTAGTCCTGGACTAATTGTATAGTGCTATGGCAATACCAATGTTTACTATAGGCCTATCTACTGATTTACTATATACTGATTTACTATAAGAATGGTAGGTACATTGTCATCCTGAGAAAGTACGGCTAGGTAATTTCACTTTCAGAGGCTGTGAGGTTTGTCAGTAAAAAAAGTATCAAAATAATAGTGTCAAGCCTGGTTTATGATTGACGGCAACGTGGTGAGACATGAACGTGAAACGTGAACGTCAAAGTTGAACCATGGAAATCACGGGTTGGCGTTTATGATTGCCTGGACGACATGGACAACACGGTGAAAACTGTTTCAAATAATTATTTCATACATTATAAGTAAATTTGTAATTGTATGAATATTATGTGTCCTAATAAATAAATAAATAAATAAATAAATAAATAAATAAATAAATAAATAAATAAATAAATAAATAAATAAATAAATAAATAAATAAATAACGGGAACGGAACCGCCAGAGTTCGTCAAGTCCCAACTTTCGCGGCTTGTTTGCCGTCCCGTCGACGTGCGAACACCAAGGCGCATGAGCAAATAGCAGCTGCTGACTGCTGTGACATATAAACAAAAGGAACATAAGCAACAAATTTGTAGCTTTAATGTTCAAGTAATGATAGATGACGCCAGGTTAATTGAGACTATCCAGAATTTTCGTATTATTTATGCTAAAGGCTTAAGCATGTATAGACAAACGGATTATAAAGAAAATGCCTGGAAGTCCGTCGCCGAACAAATGAATACGAGAGTAGCCGAGGCTTGCCGGTAATTGCCGAATTCATTTCATTTCCGTCAATCATAAACAGTTCAGTTCCCGTTTCCAGGTTGACATTTCACATGCACGTCCCCCCACATTGCCGTCAATCGTAAACCGGCCTTCAAAGTGTTTAGTTTTGACATTTATACTGCAAAAGGTCCCGGGTTCAATTACCAATTTGTTTGGGATGCAGCCATTGCATGCCAAACATGCATTGCAAGTAGCCTACAATGTAGCCTAAATATCCAGAGCTATCAAAGCAATAACATACGTAAGGCCCTACTATAGGCCTACCTCATTAAAAATCAGTTCTCATAACTGAGTAGACCTAGGCCTGTAGACAATACAAATAAATGAGTTTGTTATTGTTATCGCCAGTAGGTAGTCATATTGATACGCATTGAACACTGCGTATGACAACTAAAACTTGAGCGTCATATCACGTCATTGTGTGTAGGGCCTACCAACTGCATAAAGTTAAATATTCTTAGTTCTATCAACTAGTACTAGCCTACCAATTACATATTGATGCGAGTCTTAACCACGAGCCTACAACAAAACCATAAAACTAAACCTTGTGACCATATGTGTAAGCTTGCAGGTGTTCCTTATACCTCATCTGCACTGTTTATGACTATAACTAAACCATACAACTTCATGTGAACCCGACATTAGGTTACAGTACATGCACAATCTCGAACCATTGTTGGACTTACAAAAGACCAAAACAAGCTACTAGACCTCATGAAGGGCTCAGGTTTACATTTGTATTTGGATCAGTAGCCTTGAAAACTTTTCATACCTGATCTGGGCTCAGTTTAGGCCCACTTACCTTAGCTTGAACAGCGTACGACGCCAAGAGAACAGAAGCTTCTGGAGGACAGTAGATATCCATTGACAAAATGGCTTGTTTAACTTGCAGAAAGAAAAGATGCTGTGTCACCTCTTGGACCAGCTCTTCTGCAACATCTTCTGGGTAAAGTTTTCCAAGAAACATGAAGGGAGTTGTGGGCTGTTGTGATATCCCTTGATCCTGGACTGAAAAAGTAGATTCTGAGTAATGCCAAGCTATAGGCCTAGGCCCTAGTACGCCGATACGGTATATGTAAATACAACATACTGACCAAGCCGTTATGGGAATGTTAGCTTACCTTTCTTGTCAAGCTTGAGCCAGGAAATAAAACCTTTAGAATCTTCATACTGAAGTCCAAAGTACCAAGTTTCCCTCAGTCCTATAGTACGACAAACTAAGTCGAATAGATCTCTCCCAGTTGCTCGCCACTACGGTACAAATAAAAGTAGCATATAATAGTGATTTCGTACATAAACATAAATTTTACCTGTGGAATGTATGTATGACTAACCTCCAAGTTGAATTCAAGCTCAGCATCCAAAGTGCAAACTTTCACTGGGAAAGACTTTGACTTCTTGCGCCTAAACGGAGGCATTCTATCCTTCATTTTCATAAACAACCATTACCAAATAAAAGAATATTCACACGAAAACCCAGAACAGCACTGTTCACAAAGAAAAGTAAGGTTTCAACAACAAAACATATGAAATAAACACGTCCATTACTAATAAGCTGGCGTCCATTTTTCTTTGAGAGTCGCACTCGCACACTCGCAGGTCGAAGAAAGTATCGCACTCGTGATCGAAGGTCGCAAATTGCATCGAAAGGAGCACGAGATTCAAAATTCGTTCAAAATGACAGCGGTCGTTTTAGGTTAAATTCGCATTTTGTAAAGTTTCAAAAATACAGGTTCAACCTAAAACGCGAAAATTACGTATTCCTATATGTAGGCCTATGCCTGGAAATAACCGTTCAGTAAGTTAGTAAGTACGTTTATTTCCAACACAAAATGCATACAGAATATACACATACATAGTAATAGTATCTAAAGTACACATACATAGTACATACACATTTTGCCTTGACCCTTAAGCTAGTTAAAAAACAAACCTTGTAATTTAGGGTGATAGTCAAGAAACAAGAAGCCTTCAAGAAGCAAAGTGATTTTAGGCAGGTGTTTAAAAAATGAAATTATTTTTCTTCTTCTTCTTCTTCTTGTATTAATAAGTATTATAAGTATTTCTTATAATTAAACATTAGACTGGTTAGTTAAATTAATCCAGGCATAAACGTGATTAGATCAAATATGTTTTCATAACACATGCTAAAAAAGAGAGCTGATCATTATTGTTTTGAAGCAAGGGGCTTAGCCAGTTGGGCTGTCATCTTTGCACTGAGTCTGTGACCTGGTTATCGTTACTCTCCCCCTCTGTCTGATGCAGGCCGGGTAGTAAACACATTACTCATGTTTGCGTCACAACAGAGAGCACACATCAGTTGACATTCCATTGAACCGTGATGTCAGACAGAGTCTACCTGTGATAATTGACCTACGATAAAATGCAATGTTCGTCGACAGGAGATCGCGCGGGTTCGATTCCCAGCACCAGCAATCTGTGAAGGTTTACCTCAGTCATAAGGTGAATGCTAGGCTTTAGAACTGAAAAAAACTCCACTGTCCCGGTAGTCTCGCGTTTAAAACCGCATAAAATGTTCATTTTTTATTATATCTCAAGAATGTTACGAACATCCACAAGCAGCATCGTTCAAGAAGTTACTTAGTACACAACAATTAAGTAAAATATGTTTTTTTAAACAAAATGGATGTAAACTTTGAGGTGGCCACAGCATAGTACATTTCCGCCTCGTCCCGAATAAGTTAATTTTAACGCGATCCGATAAGTATTGGAGTGGAGTTTGGGGTCAATATTTGAGGATGATATATTTTGTTGCTCATTTGAACATGTTTTTTTTAAACGGGTGTTGTCAGTGTAAGAAAATTAACACAGAACGACTGCCCATGCTAGGTACCGAAATTTAAGTTCGAAGCATAATAAATCAATGTGAAGGCAATTTTAAACATGAATACATGTCCATCTTCCCATTCACTGGATGTCACGCACATTGGCGGCCAATACGGCAATACCATACTCCTGTAGTATTTATTTGCAGCCATAGATTACACAATAACAACATGGGCATTAGATATCGATAGCGGCCACAATCACATACGCTAAGTTATTGTTGCAGATAAACAAATAAACATTTATGCATAGATACCAATAATATTTTCCGATCTAGACCACGCCCAAATGGAAATCATTTCCATCTTCGAGACATTCTGAAATTCTTAATTCATGTTCTTAATTAAAATGTAACTTGAGAAAGATACCTCAGCATAAAAATCGCAAGAAATATTTATATTTTTAATTAGGTATATCTCAAGAATACTTCTCGAAATCGAAAATCTGAGTTTACAGCGCCAGGTGGTTTGTAAGCTCTACAAACTGAATGTAACGCATAACAAATCAGAATTCCAACTGATGTTAATATTAGATACATTTACATTCAGACAGAATCTCATTCAGGGTGCGGGTGGGGAGGGATGAAATTACTTTTTTTTTTTTTTACTAATTAACGCTAAGGGTTATTATTGAGGGTTGTAATCGCAACATATCGGATAGAGATACAACCTCAATATGTTTAGCAAGCTACCCTCTAGGTAGCATCACATGATTCAAAAAAGAATTTCAAACAGCTATGTTATAAAACAAATTTAATAATTAGCCGGGCACTGTAGTGGATTATTCCGGGCGTGACATGGCACGAGCAATAGTGCTTTATGTAATATTCCAGGCGTGACAGTCGAGTGACTACAAACAAGCTATGGACAAACATTGGGAGCATGGCAAAGTAATGAAGATGGTATTCCTGTATACAGTTGGGCCCACTTTTAAAGAACTCTCAACAAAATTCTGGATGTAACAAAGTAACTTTGATTCATCTTAAACAAAAATACATGCAAATAAGTTCTTTTTTAACAAAGTAAAAATCTGCTCCCTTCAAGTTTGTTATTTATAAGTGGGCTTGATTGGGTAGAGCAGGCATATGATAGTCTGCAAAGGACAGAATGGGACAGTTTGGGGAGTCAAGTATTACAAAGGTCAAAAACAGCAGTTAGTTTAATATAACATGAGGAGTAAGAAAATAAAGTTTATTCATAAAAGAAATGGATTACATACAAAATGAAATACAGGTCAAGGGTGAGAAGAAAAAAATATTAGTCCACAGTTAGCTAAAGGGATGTCTAAATCCAGTTCATGATATATATGTATTATGTACATGTACAAAATTTAGATTGTAGTTCGGAACTGAATTTAGACTGAAGCTATAACGATATTTAGTCGGCCATCAAAATACCAGGCATTAGTTGTTGGGAGGTTTGCATTCTACTGGTAAAATAGAAAACACATGACCATGATAAAGAAGAGTACATATAGGCTTACATAAAAAAATCTGTACGACTAGTACTTAACACATTGTACAGTACAGCTACACTACTTATAGGAAAAGAAATACAAATCCTAACCTATGTACCAGTTTCTATAACGTATATAAAAAATAAATTCTGAGCAGGTGTAATGCTCAGACTATCCTTTTGATTTCAACTAAACCTACTTGTCAGTCTTTAAAAGTAGTTTTACTTGCTTCAATGTTCAATATATATATACTAACTACCAGTGTTGTAAACGCTACTTTAAAAAAGTAGCATGCTATCGCTAACGCTAATTGCTTAAAAAAAGTAGCTTGCTACTTTCTTCGCTACTTGCTTAAAAAAGTAGCTTCGCTACCGCTCAGCTACTTTTTTTTAGTAGCGCGCTACTTTCACGCTACTTTCGTAAATCGTGTTAGGTAATCACGCGCTTTATGATGGAGCCAGATTGTCAGTTCTGTGGTGTGAGAAATAAATAGTACGTCAATTGCTTCGATACGCCAAATAGCCTATTGTTTACGAATATCCGCGTCAACTTGGCTGTCATTCTGTCAACGCTAACGTGAATACGAACATAAGGTCACGCGTTAAACTGAAGCACAGATATTTCACTTCACTTCGAGAATAATATTTTATCTGTGACTGGGGTTAACTAGAATGCTGTTCGTAAACAAGGCTTTATTCTGACGTTACCGACATACATGTGGGAACTGGATAAACAGGTAGCAAATTAAATTAGTACAATTATTATTAGTCAATAACCCGAACAAAGGAAACGCATCATTCCACAACATCGACGGCGTCAAAGATGATCACGAAGTTTTAATCAATTCAATAACAGTGTCCTCGTTTCAGCTTGTCTAAAGCCAAATCAAGGGGGAATTCATTTTTTCATTTTTGTAGGTTGATGAATGATGATTCATTCGTCCTTATACATATTAATATCATGTTCTTGACATTGTCATAATGTCATAAGTGGTTTGTTACTGGCAGCAAATTAATAAATTCTATTAAAGTAATATATGGTTTTGTGTAATAATGATGAGGACTTCGAAACAGATATTATTTTAACTTTCGGCACACAAACCTTAAATTGCACCATTATAGTATTGGTGCCCGATTTCCCAGCACTTTTATAAGAGAAAAACTTTTCGTATGATGGCCACGGAAGAGTAGGATTCGAAGTGGTGCTGTCGACATCATCTGCATCCTCATCACTACTGTGAACTACATTCACACGACCACTCGAACTTGTAGGTTGATTTATTTTAAAGAAAGCCGTTTGTATCACTAATAAATAATAATCACTCACTCACTAGTCACTAGTCACCATCGTAGCAAACCACTATAAAACTAACTCACTTCAACACGCACCATGCAAGGTTATCGTCACGTTGTGGCTACCTAGAGACTGACTGACGACTGACGAGTGACAAGGAACACGAGGAGGGTGGCCAGTGGCAACCCAACCCACGCACTTGTCGAAAGGGTGGGTTCATTCATTCAACACTCTTGCTCTCAGAAGGAGTCGTTGACCGCGGGTGGTTGCCCGTTGAAAGGCATGATGCAGGTTGGGGCGGGGGGAGGTAGTGGATGCTTTGCAGAATCAGTCGTGATTTGCCCATTGACAGTGAGTTTGGAAAACGAGATTTTAACGATTTTGTAATTTAATCGATTGACAAATAAATAGCGTGATTTTCCGCTACTTTTGCGCTACTGCTACTGTTAAAATGTAGCATGCTACTCGCTACACTACCACGTTTTTTAAAGTAGCTCGCTACCGTCTCGCTACTGATGAAAAGTAGCATGCTACCAGTAGCGCGCTACTTTACAACACTGCTAACTACTAGACATAAGGAGAGTGCAAACCACAATCTGATTTTCCGAACCAAACCTAGATTTACTTTTTACTTATATACGATTATTTAAGCATTAATGCCACTTTTTAACATAAGTTAGCAAAAATAAAATGGAAATGATTAGATCAAATTACACAACCTATCAAATGTTTGACATAAAAAATCACATCCACAAAACAATCCTCAACACACAATCCAACAAACAACTACGTATCCATCATCCGTAAAACCAAGTGTTACAACTTTTCCTTAGCTTGAATATTAACACTTCTGATGACTTTTCACGCACGCGAATATTCTAACGAACTTAGTTAGACGTGATCAGCAGAGCTACCACTCTCATATTGAAGTATATTTCCTCAATAGCCAATAGGTAAGTACTAAATAGTAAATAGTATCTTTTTGTGACCAATAATGCAACACAATTTTAGTCTGCAAGTTGGCGTTCAACAGATGGTCGTAATGGATGAGAACGCGACATGCTGAGTGTTTTCGTTGTAACTTATGTGATTTCTGAGCTTCCTGGAGATAGTTTGTCGGATATTTGAGGCTTAGACTCAGAGTCGTTTTGTTCCCATCGTACTGATATGCCTTTTGGTGATAACAGGCCGTCAACTAGTGGCCGTCACTAGTGTGGAAAAGGGCCAAATTGTCCGGGCAAAGGAGACAGAAATGTTGCCGGTCATCAAAGTGTTAAAGGATTAGTCAGATGATAAACTAAAAAATCACCACTGAGTCATGAGCGCATGAAATTCAGTATGTGTAAAATAAAATTGATATAGTAGGTTGCTTCAATGCAAGAAAAAAAATAGTGAACATTTAGCTGTTCTATAAGATTCACTTCGATAGATTTGCTGCATTTTTCTTTTAAAGCGTAGTACAGCTGTAACGGTTCCGAGGTCGCTAACGCCTGCCTGATAGACAGAGCACTCATTGTGTAATACGAGTCCAGCCAGCGCTTCGCGAAACACTCGGCGACTGCGGACAGTACCGCTCAAAACAGATTGCAACTTTTCTTCACATCAAGTCACAAGAAAATTAATTGCAGGGCATTTTGTAGAAGTACACGTTCGTACTAAGAAGCATGTTATCGGTAGGGAAACGATGCACATTAAACCTCCTGATCGATTTTTGATAAGTGCCCTATTTTAGCGGTGGTTTTATTATCTCGAGGCAACATTTTTTTGTATATCGGAATTACCATGAGAAAAGTTGCTCGGTGCTACTTGGTAGCAACAAGCCAAAAAATCGCTGTTTTCTTTAATTTTTTAACCGCCTGCTTTTAAAGTATGGTATCTTTTAGTCATGTTTTCCATATTTGAGGGTGGACATATACAAATGATAGTTTTTTTAGTTTTCCATCTGACTTACCCTTTAAGCAATAACAAACAAAAAATATTTATACTGATAAATGCATGTTGGTAATAACTAGTCTTTCCAATAGATAGTGGCTAGAAGGGGTTTACCGTCCCATCAGCTTACCGTCAAGTTAGTGTTATAACTCTCCCTGAGTGTAACACCTGCCCAAACCAGGTATCACATACATACACACATAACATCACTTAATCTTTTACATTTATTTATATTGGTCAGTATGCACAATTAACTTATTTGATCTTATCTATATTACAACAACAACATGCAAATAAAAGATTGGTGAACTGAACTGATAGGCACAGGACCTACATGCGCGTGTGCTTGCAGTAAGAAAATAGCTTGTTTCGGTACTGTTTGAATTCTTATAGGCCTACTGTGACTATAGAGCACAAAACACTACATAATATTTTACATTTTAATATAGATACTGGTCATTATAAACAAGTTACTTATTTTAATACATAATTAAATGTGAATACAATCTAAAAAATCAACAGTTATATAAAATACAAAGTCTAAAAATATGAATTAGTACAAAATATGTGTTTAAGCAATACGGTATGGAAAGGCTTTTTTGAAGTCACTGTAATTCTCGCTTGGTATGTTCAAGCTTTGCTCAGTATCAAGTCGTAGATCTTTCGTATTGCCGGACTTCGTGGGTGGGCGAATGGGGCGGCCAGCACTCAATGCCATAGGTAGATCATTCTGAAATTGTTTGGCAACTGCTTTAAAAAAAGCTTAACCAGTCCACAAGTATAAAAATTAAAATCTATGTTAAGAATATTGAATTGGATATGTGGTGAGGCAGAGGCTGCATTACAATGTGCTGATATTTGTATTTAAGCTCCAGAGCAGTTGTATTCCAGCATCATCTACCGCAGGGTTGCCACCAAGTAATTTTTTAAATCCTCTGAAGATACCAAAAAAATCCTCAAAAATCCTCCAAAACACATTTATTCTGCTGTAACTTAGCATATTATAAAGTGTGAAAGAATAAAAAAAATTTTAGGTTATGTTTATTTTTAGGTTATGCATTATGCCAGATAATCTTTAAGAATTTACCTCTCCATTATAATTTATATATAAATAAATAAATAAATAATAAATTAATTTGTCTATATATATATATATATTATAAACAAGAAACCAGGCAAATAACAGCATAGACTCATATAAAAAGTCAGTCATCACGTCACGGGCTCCTTGTTACCAACGAGGCACGGGCAACGCGCTCTATCGTACACTAAAAGAACACACACGTTCTGCAAAGTTGACGATAGAGGACGCTACTTACTACTAGACCAATCACAACGCTTTAGGTACCGCATTGGCTGTCTCCCACACAAGCTCCACCCTCTGCTTGCTAGTATAGCAAGACAACTTACAAAAACACAGTTGAAATCTCGATATTTCACACGTGTTTTGAGACATCGTGTCTATGCTGCGGGTTCAAGTATAGATTGTCCAACTTTACTTTTTACGTTATTAAATCGTTCTTTATGGCGGAATTTTCAAATTATAGTAAATTTCACGGTTTTTACAATAATGGTAGAAAATCCGCCAATTTGGCCGTTAATCCTCATGTCCGCAAGGCACCCTAAAAATCCGCAAAAGAGGATAAATTCCGCAAAAACGGCAACCCTGATCTACCGAGTTCAAATTATATAATAAAACTAATAATCATCATCATCATCTGTTGCCACGTCCAACTCTGCGTTGGGTCGGCATTGAAGATAAGCCTCTCCATCTTCTTTTATCCTGCCACCACTCTTCCCCCTCAACTACATTCCAGTCCCCTCCTCGCATTTCCACATAATAATAATGTAATAATATTCATCATCATCATCTGCATCTGTTACCACGTCCAACTCTGCGTTGGGTCGGCATTGAAGATAAGCCTCTCCATCTTCTTCTATCCTGCCTCTAATAATAATAATAATAATAATAATAATAATAATAATAATAATAATAATAATAATAACAACAAACAAACAAACAAACAAAGGTAACAATTGTTTGCATGTTATTTCCCATCAGGGAAACAAAGCCATAGCAACAATGGGAGCCCCTAGGTGTAGGGGCCGACTATGAATTTCAACATGGTTGATAAATAACCCAATCATAAATCACACAAAAATATCTCAATGTGAAGCTTGTAAAAATTGAAGTCTGAATGTATAAAATATATAATTGATTATTAAAGTTAAAATAATAGAGCAGGAAAATAAGATGTGTGTATTTGCATGCATGATGTAGGCCTAACAGCTGTTGAAGGTAAAAGAAGTGTAATCAAATATAGTTAATTGTTCAGGGAAAGAGAGATAGAGAGAGAGGAGAGAGAGGAGAGAGAGGAGAGAGAGAGAGAGAGAGAGAGAGAGAGAGAGAGAGAGAGAGAGAGAGACTGTCATAAGATGCAATAAAGGGGGGCAAAGTCATATAACTAAACAGTCATGTCATTAAGTCATTAAGCAATAATATATGTAAAAATAGAGAACCCAACACCAACAGCCCTATTAGTGACTGTTGGGTCCTTGAAAGAGTAGCCTACAAAACATAAAAAGTAAAAAAAAAAAAAAAAAAAAATTAAGACAGGTCTGTGCCAGTCTCTTTCTGTGTTCAACAAAAGTGTTGTTTTGGTCGAGTCTTACATTACAAGGTGGCGTAAAGCTCGTTCCAATAGCGCTGGCAATTCCGTTGTAACCACACAGAATTTGCTACACTTTTCGTCGTGTATAGCTGGTGCTACCTGTCGTGTATCTTTGGAACTAACGCTATTCGTACACATATACTTTCGCGCGGGCGTTTACACGTTTAAATTATGACTCGACCCTAGCTGAGGCAGCCTTGTTCACTAATTAATACTAATATGCAAATGCGTACCTGTTAACCTTGTTATGTGTTGTCTGTGGGCCGTCGCAATTTCTGGTTTAATGTCGGCTCCTTATAACTGGCTTGTGGAACTGCTCGTCTGGTACGTCTTTCTTTAAATTCGTCCTCGCTTGCTAAAGTCGCTCTGTAATTAATCCAGGACATCGTAATTAATACGTAGTACGTAATACGAAATATTCTTAAATAAACAGTTAATTGTTAATGGATGAAAGTTTATTCACAAAATAGATCTTTGTCCACAAATACCAACACATATTCTATTTATTTAAAAAGTCCATAGCCTGTACAGTATGTCCCATTTCTATACCATTATTAAGTTTGATAATTATACTGTACCGTATTTTCATTCCAGCTCTTTCATTACAAAAACACCGATTACGTCAAAACGATTGGTAAACAAAACATTTTACTTGATACTACGAATGAATTTATCAAAGCTCTTTTGAATTTACAACTAGGCTACTAATGGCGTTTTCCAATGGGCTGCATTCAGTGGGCACTGTCTGACCTGTCTATTGTATTGTTGTGCATTCTTGTTTTAATTGTAAAAGGCCCACTCAGTGCGGTCTAGTGCATCCATTAAAAAATAAAGCCATGTAACTCACTTCATTGTTATCACATAGGTGGTGTCGTTCCGAGGATGCACAATAGCCCGGGAATGTTAACGGGAACTTGGATCCTGTGTTATCTTACGACACTATGCACAATTGAGTTTCCCGTTCCCGTATCCCGGTAACGAACACGGCAAACTCGCCAAGTTGGCGATCGCGTTCCCGTATATCACACGGACCAATCAGAATCAAGCATATGGCTAGTTAAACTTGTCGATGGAATTTTTTTATAAAGAAAGCATTGGCATTTTGTCAGCTGATCGAACGAAGGTTGTAGTTTTTGTTTGAAACATGTTTAGTGTAAACAACAATTCATAAATGTTTAACACATGTCGTGAAACACGAATAAACATAGTATTGTAAACAGCACAGATTAAATAATTATAATGATGGTAGAGGGATGTTCACACTTCTACAAGAAAGAGGACAAGAATTACAAGGACACAATCAAAGACTGATGTGACAACTATGACAGACAATTCTACGACACATGTGGCATCTAAAAGTATAACAAATAAAGGTTAACCAACCTAACATTTTATTAATTTGCGTCTGCTTTACAGCCCGTAAAGCAGACGCATTGTGCATCGTCCTTTAGGCGACGATATGTGAAATTTTGCGCGAAAAATAACGAACACTATAGGCCTAACAATAATGATTATTTCTTACGTGGACTCGCGTAGCTTGTCAAACAGCGCCGTCACCTTGGGAGCCTTGGCTTGCGACCCGCGTGTCGGCGTGTCATTCATCTCTCTCGCTGACGGAGGCCCCCGTTTCCGTTCCGCGATCGCCGGTCCGCTCGAGTTGCCACGCCGCTTCCTGCCTCCGCGCCTCTTTTTGGCCACGCGCGGCATGTCCGCACTCTTCGAGGTTGCCGGCAACTTTGCCGATGCGACCGTGGGGCGTTCGTACGCCGACCTGGTTTCCGGCGGCGTTTCGCCGTCGCACCGAGAGTCGGGGGTTTTTGTCGGTCGACCCGCCTTCTCGGCTTCGGACGTGGATTCCGTCGGTAAGGGAGCTACGTCGTGATGCTCGAACGTGTTCGATCGATCCGGATTTGTTGCGATTTGGCTTTTCGCCGATCTAGTAACGACGGAAGGACTTTTCGCTTTCGAAGAATTTGCGGGGACTAGATTAGGATCCGAATGCATTGTTAGTTTTGGCAAAGACTGTTTAGTGTTATGGACGGCTTTTTTTGAAGAGACGGAACTTAACACAATTTTGTCGGAACTCGGGGTAGTCATCGACTCATCGATGCGCTTATCGACTTCAGGGACGCAGAATACTTCTTCATATGTCAGATCTCCAGCCGATGCATTACTAATACTAGTAGTAACGGTATTGAACGACGGGCTGGTTCCCGGCTTAGCCTCTTCGTCACCATCGAACGTTGTCGGTATTGTTTGTACAATGGTTTCGTCCATGTCGACAATGCTCAAAGATGTTTTGTCGATTGCTTTCGTTTCTTCGGAAAACAAGACCAAACCGAGATCATGGGGGCCTGCCAATTTTATTCTCTGGGGCATTTTTAGTCCCAACCCAGGTGCTCGCACCCCTTTTGAACTGGGCCCTTCTTGCGCGTTCTGCGCATACGCACGTCGATAAAACTCTCTGGTGTTCTTGTTCCGCGGCAATGGAGCTCGTCTGCTTATGAGAGAGTTTTCTCGGACATCCTCATCATCTGGAAAAAATAAAAAAAATCAGCAGTAGTATCTTAATTTCTTAAATAACAAAGTCAGGAACACTGTTAAATGTTACCTTCAAATGTGGCATAGAAAAATGCTTGGCCATCCTTACAATTTTTATGTAACAAAAATTAAGAACATACAGCAGTTGCACCAAGGTTTGATAAAATGGTTAGCTGTTCCAGACCAGGTTGAATGTACGGGTAATGTACAGTCCAGCCCTGTCATAACGAACTTGAAGGGAGGTGCGGATTTTTACTTTGTTAAAACAGAACCAATTCGCATGTATTTTTGTTTAAGATGAATAAAAATTACCCATCCAGAATTTTGTTAAAAGAGTTCTGTAAAAGTGGGCCCAACTGTAACTGTAGCCTATGACCTCTAGAATAGACAGAACATAATAATTCTATTTCTGTGTCTACAAAAGTTAATGATACAAAATCAACTACCAGAATTTTCTACAGTTGGCATCTTTTCATATACCTACACCTAGTTATCATTATCTGCATATATGATGTAGTGGTAGGCCTATATATGTGGGGCTAACTAAATCCGATAATATCAGAAGCGGTATAATCAGAGAAAGACTAGGAGTTGAAAGTGTGAAATGAAAGATTGAGATACAAAAAAAAAGATTGCCATACAATATGACTACCTTTCACTAGGCCTACATATATGATCTTGAAAACTTAACTAATATTATTATATCAGATCCTACATAATTATAATTTCTCACAGCTAGAAGAGGTTATACTCATAGTCATACATACCACTGCACGATGTTTCCAACTCTTCTTCAATCGGAGATACAGATTCCAATGTCGTAAGAAATGGCCATACGGGCGCTTGACTATTTGCAGCAACGTTTTCTTGCATTCGTCCATTGATATGGGGCAAATTATTTAGAGGTTGTGGTATTATTGCATGGCCAGCAGATGTAGCTAAAATGAAAACAACCAGTCAGAACATAGTCTACCTTAGCTCATATATTCCAATTAGCTCATATATAGGTAGTTACTTATCTAGACACATTATATAATAGGCCCTACATGGATAAATGTCTTTGTAAAAAAAAAAAAAAAAAATTAAGTTTTGCTATGTAATTTTTGTTTAGTATGTTCAAATGTGTCTCGGCAAATACTACAGTATAGGCTCATAACATGATATCGATCACGTCACATAGTTGGATTGGTTTGAGATGTATTTTTTTTTTCCTAAGCCGAAAGTTTGATTCTTCAATCATTTTTCTTCCTAGTTATTCAATAAATATGTGCTTCCTTCTCTGACCCACTCAGGTTATTTGGCAGGGCGTCAATGTCAGATTTAAGTGCGTCACAGCTGAGGAGATCTGCTCTGTCCTGAAAACCCGATGTACATAATTTGCAAGTTGCTGGTTCCTTTGTGATTTGAAATCGACTCAAGTGGTGCTGCAGGACATCGTGTCCTGCGATCGTGGCGTGAGATGTTTCCTTGGCAATGACCATCAATGACAACCAAACCAAAATACACCTACAATGCTTTTAAAATGTTTAACATTCTTAATGGAATGTGCATGCCGATTGACAACTTCCCCATCAAAGGTGTTAATCAGGGGGTCTTCATGGCAAGCAATGCGAGATTTGAAAAGTGTGTACATGCGTTTGCTGTTTGCATTTTCAAACGTCCCTGTATAATGTAATCGACTCCTTCCTTCCAAGTTATCTAGTCTAGTCCAAGATTCAGAATATTTTCTATGGGGTTGGCTTTATATAAAGATGGTGGTGAATCCCAGGGGTTTATTCCTGCTTCTAATACGCTACTAGCAACACAAAAATACAACAATGAAACAAATTAATTGAATCGATGGACAAACGTGTCAAAAAATAACATGTTCTGATTTTGGAAAACAAACGTTCAAAAGAACAAACAAAAAATGTAGGCCTACAAAACTATAGGCTTAACAACATTGTTGTCCATTTTTAACTGGCGGGCAGTTACTATCGCTACACTTGTTTTTCTTCACAATGTTGCAATTTTATTATTTTGACAGCTGGTTGTATGTCCATCAGTTTAGTTCACTGTTGTTGTCCGGATGTGATGTTGGTTGCGGATTCCCTATGCAGATGGCCCAGGGTTCGATTCCTGGCTGGGGCGGAGTTTTTTTGAACTCCTGGAATTGACTTGAGTGTAACTTTCAAATAGCTTACTGATGCACACAAGACACAATCACTCCCTCCCCATGAAAATTTGTACCTGCAACTGGGTGGATAGACAATAAAAGCAGAGCAATTAAAATTTACTTTACTTTAACAACTGCTACCTATACTATTACAACTATCTAAGCAATGTCAACTTTTAAACAAATAGGTAGACAGATAGTGATAATAAAGCAAAACTTGAGAGGTTAGTTTTGGCGGGTTTCACTTGACGAGCGTCCCGCCCCCCCAGACTGACCTGCCTCGTCCCACGAGCCTCTCATGTTAGCGCTGTTTCTTGGGTTGTTCTTAGACGTGCGGATCTCGGCAAACATCTCTCCCACAGTGGCGACAACTTGTTGCATTTGCTTGATGGCATTTTCTGCCATCATGCCCAAACGATCAAACGATGCCTGTGTAAGAAGAAGGAGGTGATGAATTAGTTGCATACAAACAGTTCCTTGGAATTACTTACTAACCGTGTTCTATTTAATCTCTGGAAGATAGTTGAAGTTAGTACGACAGCACAGAAAATATAACATCTACAGGCTAAAACCGATACAATAATTAATTGGCTTGGGGTTGGACAGCAAGCCAACACAATCTCGTGTGAGTCGTCTGTGTCTTAACATTGCCCTTGCATTGCACAATCACAACTGGCCACCAGTTATTTCATAAAAAAAAGTTATGAGCGTTTAAAAAAATCCCTTCCCCGTTTAAATATTCCATCTGCTGTACTGTAAATCCATTACCCGTACCTCGGTTTCGTTTAAACGCATCAGCGCCTCGTTGCGTGTAGCCATACACTCCTGATGCACAGCGAATAACTTTTCATTACGACTTTTCTCCTTGGCAAGACTCTGTGCAAGCAAAGTGTTGTTATTCAAGGTCTTCTGGGTAACTGAAACAGAAACAAGTACATTTATTAGATGAGCAAGCAATAAGCGTTAGCGAAGCAAATCCGTCAAGATGCCAATCTGGGCCTACAAAAAATAATCACGTAAAAAAAAAAAATATATACTTTTTAAATATTTAAAACACCATTTGAATAAGAAGTAATAGAATAGCATATCTGAGTAGGCCTACTGTTTTGTCATCAATAATAATTTAATAAAGTTATAAATACAGAACACTTGATAAAAGTTGGAAAGTAGTGACTTACTGGTACCGTAACCCTAAGCCACCAAATTGGAAACAGACATATAGGCCTAGAGTCTTTACTTACAGAAATTTGTATGTATTTTTTAGTGTTTCACTTAAAAAATTCATATGGTTCTTACTAGGGAAGTCAATACCAGGAAATAGTTTTACCCGGGTACCCTCGCGCCGTACCCGGACTACCCGGGTCGGGTAGTAAATAAAATAATACTAAATAGTAGGGATGACATCGGGTACCCGGCTTCAAAGTATTACCCGGAGCCGTTTTTCAGGTCCGGGTAATTTTTTAGTTCGTTTCTAGGCTATATTTACGCGCCAGTATTGCTGCCGTTGATTTCGATGGAGCCAGTAGGCACGGCGGGCACCGACCCATCCCCCACTATCCATAACAAGTGCCTCGACAGGGAACAAAACAGACGCTAACAGACTTACATTCGTTACTGTTTGTTCATTGTTTAACATTCTGGTGAAAATTCTGGCTAACACTTGTTCTATTACTATTTATTTTACTTAAAATAGCATGTTTTAACACGTGCTTCAGTTGTGTATTGCGAAATGTTTTTTTTTACTCGACGTGATTACTGCAGGCGTATTCCAAGGGGCTATTCGAGCAGGCGGCATGCACGTCATTCGTCCCTCTTCTTCCGCCCCGCGGACTTCACAAGGCCTAGCGACGACCTTCAAATCAAGCCTACACATCGAAAAATACGTTTTCAGGATCCGGGTACCCGGGTAATATGAGAGCTGGAACCGGTTCCGAATTTTATTACCCGATGTCATCCCTACTAAATAGGCGTTTTATCGTCATAAGAGACATTATATTGTTAAACGGTATCAGGTTGCATTGTCTTCGATGCAAAACGATCGCGGAAGTATCAACAAAGCTTCAAAGCTTGCGTCTCCGCTACGGTAGGCACGTACAATGAATCCGGTGGTCGGCCGCGTCAAAGCGATGACGTCATAGTCCGAGCTCGAACACGAGAACATGGAGAAGATGCAAAAGCTCCAAAACAAAGCAATGAGGAGTATTTTAAAATGTGAGTACAGAACACACAGAATTGACATGCTTGATACACTAAACTGGCTATCAGTGTAACAGAAAATAGTCACCAAGCCTATTATGTTCATTCATGATGCTGTAAACACAAATAGAAAAGTGAAATAAAGAAAAATAGAGAAATAGAAAAATAAGGAAATCCATTCACACACAACTAGGTCAGCTGAGGATTTCCATATGTTTACCCAAAACAATGAGACACACCAGAAGTCTCTATTTGTAAAAGGACTAAAAATCTACAACACGCTATCGAAGAAAATTAAAGAAAACGTGAACAGAAAAGCTAGGCTATACAGAAAGAAGTGCAAGAATTTGTAAAGATGACATACCCTTTAGAGTAGTGGTAAAATAACTAGATGTGAATTGAAAGGAAAGTGACAAATATGAAAAGAAGATAAGTGTCAAAACTAATATGTGTTTTGTTACTAGCAGAAGACTGCTAAACCAAGAAACAACAACAACAACATTTGTCCGCAGGTGTTCGCACTGTCCAATCACTGATTCATATGTTCCTTATTAGAAATATCGATCTTTGATTGGTTATCGCTCACTCGTCGATGGCGTTTGGAGTCTACAGGGTTGATAGTTGATAGATGTTGGTTTAGTCAGTTTTAATTAAAGTCCCCCACTGCAAATCAGTTTCGTTACTGAGTAGGTAGACTCTAAATGTGAATTTATTTATTTAATCAATGACGTGTTTATGGTCTCGGCCAACCCAAGCTGGTCTGAATTAGCTATGGCCGCTGATTGGCTGCCGCTCACGCACCCGTGACGGAAGTATTACCGAAGTTGTTGTAAGACGACTATAGTTGAAATGTTAAATGTAGGTACTCACAAGAGGTCGAGAAACCTTTTGACTGTCTTCTGCTTTTTGTAGAAGGTCTTTTCAATTTGCCTTTTGATATTCTTTGTTTTTTGCTACCAGTATCATCATGTTGCTCGTTTTCCATGTTCAAAACTATGATAAGTGGTTCAGCTTAAAATGTGGTGTTTTCAATATACTAAATTGCACTGCGTTCCTGGAAATATTTCAAATACAATTGTTAGGTAAATCAAATACCGGTAGGGGCCTATTGTAGAAATGCAAATGTTTACTAATGTTGATGTTGTAGGCTTGTAGCCTGTTCTAAAAAAAGTCTTAAAATCGAAATCATTGAGAATGGCTAAATTGGTCTTGAAGTCCTGATGTATCCTGAAGGGTAATAGCTGGACTAAAGAACGGGAAGGCTCCGGGCAGGGATGGACTGGTAGGGGATTTCCTGAAGCTGGCGGTCGGGGAAACGGCAAGATTTATGGTAGTAGGGTCATTCCATATGAAGTCAACCAAAAAAAGGAGAAAATATTCATGTACGCTTTGGATTTTTATGAAATTTTCAGCGTTGGTTAAAAACTCGAAAAAATCACATACGTATTTTTTTTTTTGCCTCTACCTTTACCCGTTTTGGAGTTACGGGCTGCCCAAAAACTCAAATTTGGGTCCGTGTTAGCGCACCCCTATATTTGTAACTTTTGAACCGTTTGACCTAGAAGGCTGATTGTTTTTTGTAAATTATCCTCTTATTTCAACCTTTCTAATTAGTCAAAAACATCTACACTAAATTGTTTATAAGTGTTCTTTATAAATTAATTTTGTAATTAAAAAAGCCCCCCTCCCAAAAGGGTATTTTTAAAAAAATAAAAATTTTTGTTTGGATTTGTACATATGTTTGTTACATGTACAGCAAGTTTCGTTTTGTGGAAACCTTGGGTTTAGGAGCCATAAATGTTTAATGCCCCTAATGTGTAGGTATAATTGTCTGGAATACATTATTGTATGTGAAATGCTTATCACATTTTTTTGAAAATGGTGTGTAAAAGTAGGCTTATGTGCCAAAGGCTTGTGTGTCTTTTACAAACTTGGAAGGGCTGTGTTTTCTACAATCTATAGTAGAGAGGGCTGTTGCATTCTACTTCCTGTGAATTGTTCTAGGCCTACTTCCTTGGTGGAAGCAGATGGTTTTCTCAGCCTGTTTAAACATTGTGTATGCACACATTTAACAGTGTTTATAGTGTTATGTATATCTACTAAGGCCCTAAGGGATTATATAATACATTACATTCAGTGGTATTTCTAGTTATTAGCCATGTAAGTGTAAGTGTTCAGGCATGTAGGCCTACAATAGGTAATTGAAACTAGCACAGCTCTTAGGCAAGACTAACCTAGTCCCAAGAAAATGGATAAACCCACTCAAAGTTTTATGTATGTTTGCTGCAATCCATTTAACAAACAAAAACATGGAAATCAGAGGAAGAATCTTTTTGGAATAACTGGTGCAATGAAATTCCTCATGCCCCTATTCGAGAAAAGTTCTTACTTCTCACTTTAATTGATCCGCGAATCGCAACAGGGCGTGCTTACACACTTAGTACCAAGGAAAGTGAAGAAGCCTCATACAAACTTGAATCATGGAAAGAAATGGCTTCATAATTCATTGAACAGACTACAAGCATTTCCTACCGTACCATTATTTCAGACATATTCTACACTAAAACTTCTTTAAAACGAACTCTTGGGGGCTCGATTATTGTTTCATTATAAAGAACATTTCTTTATAAAGATGGTACCTTTAGGCCTACATGCATAAGAACCTTTTGGGACCTCAAACACAGTTTGTTATAATATATAGATGATTTTGTTATAAATACGTTCTTTATAAAGAAGTTTCACTGTAGAAATAAATGTCCCACAGTCCCACACCCATATCAACACTCTGGTTTAATCCCTCCATGACTAAAAAAATACCCCATGCCGTGGTTGACACCGTGGAGTGGTTGTGGGGCTTTAAACAAACTTCAACCAGTTTTATTATATAATATCATATGTAATATAATTGTTTATTAGCACATTACCACACCTTTTAGGTTGTATCTTCTAAACCTGAAGTTTCCACAAAACTAAATTTGCTGTGCATGTAATGCATATATGTACAAATATAATATATTTTTTTCAAATTTTTCAAAATACCCTTTTGGGCAGTAGACTTCTGTAAATCCAAAAATCGGTTTTAATGTGAAGTTATAAACAATAAAGTGCATATGTTGTTATGTATGTACAAAGCATATAATAATAGCACCATTTACCAAAAAAAATCAGCCTTCTAGGTCAAACGGTTCCAAAGTTACAAATTTACGGGCACGCTCAAGTAAACCCAAATTTGGGTTTTTTCAAGGCCCGTAAATCAAAAACGGTGAAAGTTAGAGCGAAATAAAAAAATACGTGGGCATTTTTTTTGTATTCTTAACAACTGTACCAAATTTCATCAAAATCTAAAGGGGACATGAAAATGTGCTGGTTGATTTCATATGGAATGACCCAGTAGTGATGATCGCCTCGCTAAAGGAAGGGGTCGTGCCGGATGATTGGAAGGAAGCGGTGGTTATCCCCATCCACAAAGGCGAGGAGAAGGGGAAGATGAAAAACTATAGGCCCATCTCTTTAACATCTATTGGATCGAAAATTATGGAAAGGGTGGTGGGGGACTACGTTAAGGCAGAAATAAAAAAGATGGGGTGGATGTCGGAAGGGCAACATGGATTCAGGAAGGGATATTCCTGTGAGACGCAACTGCTGGGGATGACAGAGGACATTGCAGGAGTACTGGATAAGGGGGGAGAGGTGGATGCGGTCTTTATAGATTTTGAGAAGGCTTTTGACAAGGTTCCACATCAGAGGCTATTGGGGAAGATAGGGGAAGTGATAGAAGACGGTTGGGTAGTAAGATGGATGGGCGATTTCTTGGAAGGGAGAAGTCAGAGGGTGAGGGTGGGAGATGTTCTCTCATCAGAGGTGAAGGTGACCTCTGGGGTGCCCCAAGGGAGTGTGCTCGGGCCTCTGATGTTCGCGATCTATATTAACGACATAGCGGAGGGGATGGGGGCAAGGGTGAGACTTTTTGCTGATGACTGCGTCATATACAGGGAGATCAAGGACAGGGGGGATGAGGAGTTATTGGGAGACGACATGAAAAAGCTGGGGGATTGGGTGAGGATTAATATGATGAGTCTGAATGCGGCAAAGTGCAAGTGGATAAGGTTTACAAGAAGGAGACAGGGGAGGAGGGTGGGACCGACGTATGAGATTCAGGGACAAGTGCTGGAGAGAGTGGAGGTGATTAGGTACCTAGGAGTGTGGATGGCGGATACGCTGGAATGGGGAGAGCAGATAAGCAGGATGGTTGGGAAGGGCGTAAGAAACCTAAACTTTGTAATGAGGGTGCTGAGGGGAGCAAGTGGGGAAATAAGGGAGCATGCATATAGAGCTCTGGTTAGGCCAGGCCTGGAATATGCAGGGGCGGTATGGGATCCTCATGACAGTAAGGGGAGAGAGGCACTGGAGGGGGTCCAAAAGAGGGCGGCGAGAAGGGTACTCAGGAGGGCTAATAGATGGGTGGAAATAGACATGGGGGAAGGAAGGAAGAGAAGAGAGTACGAGAGCGTAACGAAATTGGTCAAGGAACTGGGTTGGGAAACTCTCGAGGACAGGAGACGGAGGGACAGGCTAGGGAAAATGTACAGGGTGGTAAGGAAGCATGAAGGGTGGGGGGAATTAAGTAGGGCAGTGGAAGGAGCCAACTACATGGGCAGGGGGGACCACCAGTGGAAAATAGAAAGAAGGACATGGAGAACGGACATAGGCAAGTTCTCATTCCTAGGAAGGGCGACCGTGGAATGGAACCAGTTGGAGGGGGAAGTCGTGGGGTTAGGAAAGGTGAAGGCGTTTGTCGACAGGCTGAGGCCAAAACCGGAACCCAAGGGCAAGGGAAAGGAAAAAGGCAATGGAGAAGGTGAAGGAAGCGGGAAGAGGTCAAGAGGTGATACGGAAGGGAGTGAAACGAGGAAAAAGGACAAGAATGGGATGAAGCAGCAAGAGGAGGTTGGAGGAAGGAGGGAACCTGCGAAGGAGGGGACAGGAGGTAGGAAGGAAGATAAGAGTCCCTCACCACCGGCAACCAGCCAACTGTGAGATGAGCGAAAACAACAACAACAACTTTGTCCTAAATATTTGGCCAGGCGGTAGGCTAGGCCTAGGCCTAGTGTTAGTGTTAAGCTGGGTGCATAAAGCCCAGTAAGGAGGTTCCCATGTTAAATCGTAGGCCTAGACCTAGTCAATTTAGGCCTAGGGCCTAGGGCATTGGGTTTGAATGACCTAGGCATAGTTTTAGTTTTAAACTTCATGTGTCACCAAAGAATGAAAGATACTAGGCTATAAGGTTAGCCTAGCCTAGCCTAGGCCTAGCTCCTGCAAAGCCATAGTTTGACGGACTCTCAAATGCTGCTGAGCCCAATGAATAAGCAAAGGCCCAAACTAGGCCTAGGGCCTAGGGCCTAGGCCTACTAAAACCAGACTGCGGAGTGCGGAGACGCCACACGTGCTAGGGCCTAGGCCTTCAAAAGACTTAACAGAAGTTCAAAAGTCAAGCGGCCTAGGAATAGGTAAGATAAAATAAAAAATAACTTACCATAAAATGTAAGCCTAGGCTAGGCTACGTTAACATAACCTGTAGGGCTGGGGAGGTCGGGTTGGTTCAGGTTGATTTGAAAACAACAAATTCAAAACTGAGTCACAACACTACGAACGAAACCGTTCACAAATCAGGGTCTTGATTGTCAAGTATGCAGTTTCACGCATACAACAAACACAACTCGAACTCTCGAACTATTCAAGTTGCAGTGACTATTGCAAATAAACAAATTTTCCAAAATGGCCGTCACACATGGTTATTTTGACAGCAGTTAAGTAAAGTGTGTAATTTTCTCCTTTTTCGTAAGATTAGCGTTGCATTGAGCCGTTTTCTTTGAAAGATTCAATTCTAGGGTTGAGCCTTCTCAAATGGCAAATAAAGCTGAACTAGTGTGTGATAGGCCCAAAGTGGAGCTAGGATATCTAGAAGAGACATCAGCTTGGAGGTTAGAAAGTAGGTTTTTTCCTAGCAAAGTAGGTGGAAAACCAGCATGGCTTGATTTTCTGCAGTTGCCCAGTAAAGAAAACTTGGAATGTTCAAAATGCACTCGCCCTTGTATTTTCTTTTGTCAAGTGTATGCTCCAATTGAAACTTTAAGTGAATGTTTTCACCGCACCATCTTCATTTTTATGTGTTTGAATCCCGAATGCTGTGAAGGCAATGGGCAACAAAATTTCAAAGTATTTCGTTGTCAACTCCCAAGAACAAATAATTTCTTTCCTTATGATCCACCTGAAGAAGATGAAACATGGGAGCAAGATTTGACAGCTGAGTCCGTATCTAAACTGTGTCATGTTTGTGGGTGTAAAGGTACTAGTGTTTGCGGCAAATGTAAACAAATAAGCTATTGCAGCAAAGAACATCAGACGGTTGATTGGAAAGCTGGCCATAAAGAATACTGTGGAAAACGTCTCAAAAGGGGAGGCGAAGGACTCTTAATTCCACAATTTGAACTTCTCACAGAATCTGAAGGCCAAAGTTCCACTAAAAATGAAGTAGCTCGCAGCGATAATGAGAAACTATTGAAGTATGAAGAACTGTTTAAAGAAGGCGCATTAGGAAGTTTACAAGGTAAATGTGAGGACTTGTGAATCAGTGCTATCTCACGGGAATATAAATTATGAGATAATGCCATAATGTAGTATTAAATAAACATTCCATGTTCATTTGTGGATAACTTATATTTTCAGGGGATAGCTCTGTTGATGAAGACCTACTTGCAATGGCGACAACTGAAGAAGACAAAGAATTTATTAAGTTCAATACTCGCGTGAAGGAAAATCCTGATCAAGTTTTACGCTATGAACTAGGAGGGACGCCGCTTTGGGTATCAGCTGATCAAATTCCTGATGTTATTCCTGATTGCCAATACTGCAGTGGTCAAAGGCAGTTTGAATTTCAGGTATGATGAGGCAGTCTAAAAGTAAACATTAACATAAAAAGCCCAAACTTCAATGTAATGTTGCAAGAGTTAGACGGGACAATTTAATTTTCTCGTTCTCCTAGTTGGCAGTGTGTGAATGCTATACCAGAGCTATACTATATACCGGTAGCTAGTGGGCAACAAGTTTGTTTTTAATTGTTTTTGAAAATCATATCAGCTGTACATAATCACATGCAACTTTTTAAACTTTACTTATATGATTGTGTATCTTGGCTGGCAATATTGTGTTGTCTAAATTTTTTTTTATCATATGCCCACATTTGGCTTAATCAGGCCATCATGTAAGATCTGGTCAACCAGTAGAGACAGGCCTCCTTTTCTTCTCTCTTCATGCCGTTAGGCAATGCGTCACGTTCTGTTTTAAGTTTACTACATCTGAAGAGGAAAAAATTGTTTTTCTTATTTCAGATTATGCCCCAAATGCTGTGTTATCTTGGCCTCGACCGAGTAGATAAGAGTATCGACTGGGGTGTTCTTGCAATTTATACATGTAAAAATAGTTGCAGTGATGGCCCTGCATACAGAAGCGAGTTTCTTTGGAAACAAGACTTCAAGGAGACAAACATTAATAAATGTATAGAAACGGAATAAAAGGACAGATTCATGCAAATACACCATCAATCGTTGTAAAAAATTGAATGCTTTCATGAAGAAATAAGTTCCCAAAGCTAGGTTTTTTGGATTTGGGAGGAGAGGAAAACTGGATGGATGTGTAGAAGAGAAGGATAAGAAATGGCAAAAGTGTCTTATTGATGGTAAATAATGTATTTGTGTTATTTCTGAAAATACATCGAGTACAAGCAGAGTATATTATTGCAATTTTGTTTGACCCTTTCCTTAATTACTTCAAGACTTTCCAAAATTAAATTATCAACAGAAATTCATCGAAAAAAAAATTCTAACACAAATTTAAAAAAATAAAATTAAGAAATTAACCACACTGGTTGTCTACTGCATTCTAGTTCCATTCGTTAGGGGGAAAGAAGGATCTCAGTAATCTTGGATCCCAAAAGACATGATTGAGCTATGTGCTAGTTTTGTCAATAACCGTGCATAATGTTTTTTGGCGATAAAACGGTAAAGCCGCGTTCACACAAATGACTATTGACTGTTGACTATTGACTAGTGATTAAGCGAATTGAACCATAGGCGTATACGTGCTGACGTTCACACAACTTTACTTTTCACTTTTGATTATTGACTATTGACTAACGAAATGAAAATATCTCAAAGTCATAGTTACAACCAATCAGAACGTTCGCGTTCAGCCAATGAATGTGGAGCAACGGAAGTCAATACCACTACTCAATTACTGTCAAGTGTATATTTGTTTTTGACTATTTCCTGCGAATAGTATTTATTTATTATTTTTATGAAGCTGTCAAACAATAAAATATTCTTATTTTAAAAACAAATCTTCAAAACAAACAAGAAACATACAAAACCTTCACAACTTGGTTGTCCATCATTAAACGTTTTAACTGTTGAGCAGTTACTATCGCCATACCTCGTTTTCTTCATAATTTTGCAATTTTATTATTTTGACAGCTCGTTGTTTGTCAATCAGTTCGATCAAGGTCTTAAACCGAATAAATTGAAAATTTTGTTTACGAAGGATTTGACCTTTAGTTATGACCCATCTATATTTGAGGTTAAGCTGTAATTTTATTGCATTTTTAACCTAGTACTAGGGGCTAGGCCTACTTACATGTTTGGAAATGTAAATAAATATAAATCCCACCACAACGCCAGCAGAAGCCACGTCATTTCAAAAGAGCCGCGCAAAAGAAAGTCGATATGCGGAGCATGTGCGGAGCGTGCTCGGACCTCTCTGCTCGGTCGGTAATAAAAGAATGGTATCATTGACGCTCGGAGTCAGTAAAAGAATGCTCCCAGCACTATCCGATTGCTCAGAAATAATGAATGAACACACCCTAGTTCCTAAGAAGAAGAAGAAGATCGAGAAGGACAAAAATATTTGGAAACGAAAATTTAGTGCGACACAAGTATTTCTCACTGAATCCCAAATCTGGCTCATTAACATTTTTCATTGCACTCAATTATGAAGAGAGTTATTTTGTTCCGAAATGGTACCGAGGTTGATGGAAAGGTACCAAAAAACCTTTTTGCTAGGGTTCTACATAGCCTAGGGCCTACTTGGGCCCAGCCTGGCCTTCCTATGGGCCTAGGGGCTAGGAGAACTGTCATCGTGAAGTGAAATTCACGTAGGCCTACTTTTCCTAATGATTGTATTTTTCAGGTAATACTTGTCACTCATTCTATTGAAGAGCTTCTAACGACAGCAAGTTCAAAGTTTGGTATCGTTGCAAAACGATTATTCACCTCACAAGGCGGAGAAATTGATGATTTGAAACTCATTCGGTAAGCAAACATGGGATTTAGGTTCTAGGCCCTCGGCCTAGGCTCTAGCGTAAGTGGCAAAATGCAAGTCTAGCCCTAGGCTTAGGCTAGATATAACAATACACGTATCAAATTTAGCTTAAATCTAGGGGGGCCTAAGCCTAAGCCTAGGCCTAGGACCTAGGTGAGCCTAGGGTGAAGGTTGTTCCCTCCACCCCCTAGGCCTAGACCTAGGCCCGTGATGGCAGGGTAGGTCTAGGCCTATGCCCTTAAGTCAGCGTTAAGGCTTTGGGCCCAGCCTAAGCCATTGTCCAATCAGACTTTGTTACGCTGACGCTAGGCCTACTCTTCCTCTTTTGACACGATGTAAATTTATGTAAAGGTGCATTCACAATCTTCACTAGTACTATGGTTTAATGATTGAGACTAAGCCACAGGCTTCTTTCATTGGCTGGGAGGGAGAATACTGTGCTCTGATTGCCTGTGACTAAGGTTTGTCTTAGTCATAATCATTAAACCATACTCCATAGTACTAGTAACGATTGTGAATGCACCTTTAAGCACTTTAATCGAATTTGAATTTGGTCTTTGTACTAAAATATATATATCACTTATTTTACCGGTACATCATTGAGATAGGCCTATGCTGGGTTTGTTTGTTTGTTTGTTTGTTTGTTTGTTTGTAAATTCTGCTTAGCAGCTACACTCTGCTATTATTTCTCTTTTTCTCCAGTCATTCATTTTAAACTTGCAATCAAACTTAAACTTGCAAATAGTACTCTCACATTGCCATACCTTTAAAGTTCTCTCTTTAACGTTCATGCCTTTAATAGGCTATGCATACACTGTGACTTAAAAGTCATGACTAGAGGTGTTTGAAAATGGTTTTGATTTAAAAAAAAAATCTTTTTATTCTAAACCAAAATGTGGTGTTATTTCGGTGTTATTTTTATAATGGAAATGGAGAAATCGGGAAGTTTCAAAGCAACGGAAATTTTCACTCGCTCCACAACGCTTTATTTTGAGCAACGCTATCTACCAGCAACGCTGCAAACCACTTTTCCACCGGCCAAAATGTGGTTGGTAAACAGTTTGAGACTAAACTGTTTAGGCCTAACCGACTTAGGGTCAAAAGTAGTAATTATTACGTAAAATATGCAATTTTTACCGTAAATAGTTACAATGCTGAAAATGGTGTTATTTCGCTATTTCAACACTCAATTTGCGTTATTAAAATAATATGGTGTTATTTCGCGATGTGATTCCTTATCCTTCATGGCCAACATGCCAACATCTGTAAAAAAAAAAGTTCTTACACCACAAATAGGCCTAATGAACTCCGTTTTATCGCGGATTCCGAAAAACAAACGTCTCTAGTCATGACTAACTAAACTTGGCATAGGCCTAGCCTACAACTTTGCAGTTTTTCATCCCCAACTTTGTTCCTGGGGGTAGATATTTTCTATTTTATCATTGCAAATTGTTTTATTCAGAGACGATGACATCCTATACGTATCGGAAGGTGAATACTTCATTCGAAATCCTCCAGTTACGGCAATCGCGTCGTCATCAAGAGCTATCACAACAGCTGCTGTTGAGAATAAAATGCCCCCTACAATTGCAAGCACTGATTGGGTTACGCTCAATGTTGGAGGAAAGTATTTTACAACTTCGCGAAGTACCCTGATCACAAAGGAACCAATGAGCATGCTTGCCAGGATGTTTGCGGAAGGGGATGGAGGCTTCATGATGACTCCTAGTAACAAGGACGAAAATGGTGCTTACCTCATTGATCGCAGTCCAACGTACTTTGAACCGATCTTAAATTATCTACGAATTGGACAACTCGTGTTTGACAACAACGTCAACCCAGAAGGTAGGCCTATGTGGATTAACAGTTTGATTTCTCAGTAAGTCCAATCTGTAGTCTACACTTAGTTTAATCCTTTCTTATTTCTAAAAGCTTTTACTCACTTCAGGAATAGCCTACCTCCCTGACTGCCCTTCTGACAGATAGATTGCTTAGGCCTACTCCTGGTAAACTATTTAGTTCTAAATTAGTTGACTTTAATTTACCAATATATTTTATATTTTCTATACCGGTAGGCCTAAACTTCATCAGTCTAATACTTAGTAGGCCAGGCCTACTATTTACTTTCTCTTAAAAAGAGTTAAATAGGCCTCCTGGTACTAATAGTGTGTCAGTCAAAGTGAAAAAGAACTTCTAAGTTACTATTTTTATGTGGGCCTATGTATTACATTTTGTATAACCAAAATATTTACTTTGCCAGGTGTATTGGAAGAGGCACGCTTCTTCGGTATTGAATCTCTGGTACCTCAGCTTGAAACGGTTATCGCTGGCACTCAACGTTCTCGTGACAACTTGCCGCTCACTAGACGTGATGTAATCAACGCCCTTATCAACACTCCTTTCACTGCAGAGCTGCGTTTCCAAGGTGTCAATCTAGCCGGCTCAGATCTCTCGCGCTTGGATCTACGCTACATCAACTTCAAGGTAAGTTCAAGGAACAGAGTTCTGTGAGCCTGCTACCAGTACTTGCTAAATCACCGTCTATCTAGTATCTACAAATACAACTTGATATTTAATAAGTTTTTAACTTTTTGGAAGTTTTAGCCTACTGAATGGCTCCAACTTGAAATCAATTTTTTATTACAAATTTTATTGTTTTAAACTTATTTTCTGTAGGTATGGTACTTCAAGACTAAAAATG
Organism: Isoperla grammatica; assembly: GCA_945910005.1. NCBI lineage: Eukaryota > Metazoa > Arthropoda > Insecta > Plecoptera > Perlodidae > Isoperla > Isoperla grammatica. The sequence continues at coordinate 46,798,482 of OX246740.1, forward strand.
ATGAATAATGCAATAACAATGATGAATTTTGCTGATTTTAGTGAAATTTTGCAAAGACAACAATCTAAACATCTAGGCCTAGGCTATTTTTATTTTTGCAATGTTTTTTTTATCAAGTAAAAATTGGCAAAGTTTTATTTGATCGTGTAGTCTTGCACAAACCTATCAAAGGTTCGACAAATTACAAATTACTTGTAACGTAACGTATAGCTACTCTATTTTTATGTCACTATTTGACACGATCCTTGTTGGAACCGGGTGTTTTACTTTTATTATTATAACTAGGCCTAAGAAAATTAATTTAACTCTATTAATTAGGCCTATTTATTATTCTCATTATTATTTGGATATTATTATTATAGATAATATGTAGTTCTAGATCGACATGAGATAGGCGGAGACCTACATACCGGTATTATCAAATGTTCCAGTACGCGTGCCTGCACGGCTGCCGAATGGTCGGCGCCAACCTATCGTGGTGCTGCCTTGAGCGTGCGGACCTGTCTCACGCTCAGCTGGAGGGAGCCCAGCTGCTCGGCGTGAAGATGCTGTGCGCCAACCTGGAGGGGGCCAACCTGCGGGGGAGCCACTTCGAGGACCCGGCCGGCAGTCGCGCCAACATGGAGGGCGTCAATCTCAAGGGTGCCAACCTCGAGGGCAGCAACATGGCCGGGGTCAACCTGCGCGTCGCCACGCTCAAGAACGCCAACCTGCAGAACTGCGACCTGCGCGCGGCCGTGCTTGCGGGGGCGGACCTGGAGGTGGGTTCATGGCCATCCTACTCGGTTGTTAAACTGATTTACAAAAATAAAAAAAAATAAATTTTAACTCATGCCAAGATAGCTTTTTCAGCCAGTCTTTTGTCTAACTATCCAGATGTAAAATGGCTTCCTTTTCTGGCCTGCTCATGTCTTTGGGCAGGGAGTCAGTATAAAATGTAAGGGCAGCACATCTGGCAGCATATCTAAAAAGATGTGCTATTAAAATTTAAAATAAATAAGTGAAAGAAGTAAATTTCTATTTTATAGTCGACCCATTCAGTTACAAAAACTGATTTTCAATGGGGGACATTTATACCATATATTATGTATGAGCTTTGTTGCTATGACGGCTCTACTGTTGACATATAGAGGCTTGCACCGGTATCATATTAGATTAAAGTCAAGTTCCAAATCCAAAGTTAAAAAACCTATGCCCGTGGGATTTTAACCCTGGGGCTTCTGCATGGGAAGCAGGAATAAACATCACTACACCAACGAACTAATACAATGTGGGTGCTGCTGAGGGTGGATGGTTGAAACTGGATCCAAGATTAAGGAGAGGACTGGCCAAATAGGCCTACATGGTGGAAGTCATTATTTGCTGCTGACATGTTGGTGGGAAAACGTGTTCTTGTTATTTTCAGTCTTATCAGGCAGTTCTTTGAGGAAGTGGTGAAACTGCCTTTTGTTTACTGTTGTCATGTTATTCACCGCACTGTCCTGTCGTTGTGTTAGTGTAGTTTAGTAGGTCTTGTAGTATTTTGTTATTTCAAAATGTAATCCTTCTATGTTTTTTCTGTTTTCTAGAATTGCGATCTCTCGGGCAGTGATTTGCACGAAGCAAATTTACGAGGTGCGAATTTAAAAGACGCGGCATTCGAATTAATGCTAACTCCTCTTCATATGTCCCAAACTATCCGATAATTATTTCCATTCAAGAATCCATTACATTTAGGTAATATTTTAATAGGCTACGTTAAATAGCCTACTTTGTGTGACGTTCAACAAGACAGAATCCTACACTGAAATTACAGATATGCTTTTTTATCTTTAAAAACTAAGTAATTTTGCATTAATTTCAAAAACATAAGCATTGCATTAGGCTACCTTATTTAAAAAAAATCATTGAATTGATTTTGAAAATCATTTTCATTGTAAAGGGACTAAAAAATGTGAATTATTATGCTGAATTACCACAAATTATAGCTCTGCTTTTAGGGTAATCACCAAAATTAGGCTAACTTATTTTAACATTTATGTATTGCAACTTTAACCATGAATTATCAAAACTGAAAACTATCACACACCATAAGTTTGACAAATTAACTCTAAACCCGATCTGCTCTCATTGAGCGTTTTTAGTTTAAACTAAAAAAAGCACATCTGTAACTGGAAATGTAGTTCTATTCATGTCGACAAATTATTTATGTCAATGGGCCTATTTATTTAATTGATTTGTCATATTATCATATTATAGCCTAGATTATCAGTTTATCAGTCACTACTCATTGCCTGGGCTTCTTCGTTATTTTATTTATTATATTTACAATGTAGCAGTTCCTCAGCCAAGCTCAAACATCTCTCAAGATCTGAGCTTGGTCCTTGGATATACTGTATTAGAAGAAGAAACAGTGTTAGTTTCAGAATGTATACATAGGTATGTCCATATTCTCCTGTGCAAGTGGCAATGCTGGTTTAAGAATTTTAAAAATGTGTATAAAATGTGTAAATGTAGAAAATTGTACCATGATGATGTTTATATGGGAAATAAAGAAAAACTAAAATTCCCTACAGTAAACTTAAATATAGGTGCATTAAAAATATAGTAGACCTATTCATCTGTTATGAGAAGACATGATGTGGAGGAACGTTCCAATCACGTCATTCATTTTAAGGCCGAGTGACGGCTTTACTATATTAGGCACTCTGACGGAAAGATTTCGTAATTAAAACGGGTCAGAGATACCCATTCATTCAGCATTTGACATAATTAAAATTAATGTACTATGATTTTTGTTTTATTAGCCAGTTACTGCATAGCTTGTTACATTAGATGTGGCATCGAATACTTGTGGGCAACCTATTGTGAAATACTTTGTGAGCAAAGATTGAAGGTCATGTTTTAAATGTTAATACATGTTGTTTCACCTTGCAACATCTTACTAACCACCATATTAACTTGAAGTGATACCAATGTGCAATACCTAGTAAACCCATTCGTGTTCGTCCTACACTATAGGACAGTAATAGTTTCTTGAAGTACAATGTCTTATAAGGTAGCACAAAATGTGATTTCTGCCTTGGCTTTGACTATTAGTACAGAGAAACAAGTGAAAATTATAATCAAAAAAAATATATATATATTAGGTGTGTCTGTAAGCTGACTTCTAATTAAAAATGTTAAAAACAAGTATGCCTATGTCATACAAGTACCTGTAGGCATAGTGATGCCATCTAAATTGCATTCTTATATAGAGAAAGTTTACACTACAGAAATAGCCTTTAAGTTGGGTGAATGTCTGTAGGCGTACGTCCTTGGCTGTGCGGAACTGTTGCAAATGAGTTTAAATGTCATGTCTGATGTATTGACTGACTGTTCCGTATTCCGATTCGTGTCAGTAGCATCATTGTTCAGCTGTTTTCATATAGTAGCATTGAATAAATTGGCCAATTTGCAGGCATAAATGAGAGATAAACAGGCTGGCATTCATGATTTGTTCATTTAAAAATAAAAGGCATATCACAGACTTTGATACCATAGCCATACAGTCTAGCTATTTTTCAAAATTCGAGTTGCATACATATACTGTAAACACACTCATACAAAAGAAAACACAGTAAACTGCATCTAGGGATTTATTTAGGTGTTAGTAGAGTACTGTATATAATAATTAATATTATATAATACGTATCATGCTTCAAAAAGCTTAATTTATCAAATTTTAAAAACCCGAGTATTTATGTTGCATATAGTGTACAAAAAAGTAAAAACTTACTAACAAAGTACAACATTTCCTGCCCGGACTGGTACCGAACTGCCTCCATCTTTCAAGTGATCAAACTGCTGTTATTTTTTACATTTGATTATCATACTTATTAATGCCACATACATCCAGGGTTATGATAGAAATACTGTTATTTTAATCAATCAATAGCTCTTATTTAAAGAAAAACCTTAGTTATTTTTACTAAATTTACTAGGTAGGTAGGTAGGTACAAATGTACCCGTACTGTAGTTTTACTTAGTAGGTACTGATAGAAAATTATATGTACTGACAAAGATACTTTAAAGCGATGCTAGGTGTAATATTCATGTATTACTGGGATATGGCAAACAGTTATAGTATTCGTATATTATTTTTCGTGTGCATAAAGCCGCATTCACATAAATGACTATTGATTACTGACTATTGACTATTGACTAGTGATTATTGACTACCCAAAGAAAGATATGAACACTACACAACTAAGTTCTTTGACACGTATGATCTGCCACCTAGAACAAATGAATCAAACTGATTGACAAACAACGAGCTGTCAAAATAATAAAATTGCAACATTATGAAGAAAACGAGGTATGGCGATAGTAACTGTTCACCAGTTAAAACGTTTAATGATGGGCTTAACCAAGTTGTGAAGGTTTTGTATGTTTCTTGTTTGTTTTGAAGATTTGTTTTCAAAATAAGAATGTTTTATTGTTTGACAGCTTCATAAAAATAATAAATAAATAATATTCGCCGGAAATAGTCAAAAACAAATATACACTTGACAGTAATTGAATAGTGGTATTGACTTCCGTTGCTCCACATTCATTGGCTGAACGCGAACGTTGTGATTGGTTGTAACTATGACTTCCAGATATCTTCAATTCGTTAGTCAATAGTCAATAGTCATAAGTCAAAAGTAAAGTTGTGTGAACGTCAGCACGTATCGCCTATGGTTCAATTCGCTTAGTCACTAATCAATAGTCAATAGTCAATAGTCAATAGTCACTAGTCATTTATGTGAACGCGGCTTAATTTAGCATTAAATGGAGCAATTATGTATTTCACTATTTTTATTCCAGTATAGGAAATACTTTTGCCATGAAATCGTGTATCGGCAAACTTTTCACAATTGGTTGTCAGTTTGTGACTTTTATCAAGTACCAGTATATCAAGGTTTGACATTTCAGAATAATACTCTATGTGTATTACTATTAACAAAATTGTGTCCATACCCTAAGGCATGGCTTTATTTTTTAAGTGTATCACAAATAATTTAATATGTCCTGTTAAGGAAAAATAACTACCAATTTAATAATTTTTCAATGATGTGATATAGAAAGTAACATATATCCCTAAAATTAGTGTACTTTTCTTTTAGGAAAGCCTACTGTATTTACCGGTATGAGTAGGTTATGGGAAAAGTTCATCTCATTATGTAGGCCTATAGTCGACTCCCGTTTATACGCCCTCCAAAAGTTCGGTGTAAAAAGGCATATAACTGAGAGAGGCGTATAAGTGAAAACAAAATTAAAATGGCTCTATTTTATCAGGTTTTCATTTTCAGAGTTTTTTTTTTTTTTTTTTTTTTTTTTAAGGTTACAGTCTTATTTGTAGCAGCAAGATGTACAATTAGTACTTAATTGTAGCTATATAATTGTTGTCCTTATGTTAAATATGATAAATACGAGCGATGAAGTTTGTGAAATGTTTTTGTGCTGGTTAGTACATTACCGCGTGTTGGTAATAGCCAGCTGGAATGTGGCTTGGTGTCAGGTTTTTAAAGGGTATGGAAGCGGGGAGAGGGGAGAGAGAGAGAGGGGAAGCCGGCACTGAGAGAGATATTTACGAGAGAACAAAACACAGCTGCTATCAACACCGGCATAGCCCCGCTGGGAAAAGAACTGACTGTCTGACTGACTGACTCACTGCAAGTGCAAGCACGACTGCACATAAATACGAAGGCGCGCGCACGTCCATTGTGTCAATGCAACATTTGGGAAACACATGTGCTGTGCAAAGGGTATAAAGGCCGGGCGGTTAGCAAGTGGGCGCCCCCCCGCAGAGAAACATGGACATCCAATTAGCGCTTCAAGTTTCACTAGATGGGGCCATTAGGCCTACCCTGGGAGGGGGGGGGGGTCTGGTGAAGGTCATCTTACCCATCTCTGTTGTGTCTGGTAGCTTCCGGAGTAGGGGGGAGGGAGGCAGGGGTATTGTATGGGTTTATTTATGGTTTAAAAGCTCAAACTGCGCGGCTGGTATATCACAAAAGGCGTATAAATGGGTGGGCATATTTATTTAGGCTTGATTTACAGGGCGTATAAACGAGAAAGTCGTATATCTGAGAGTTGTATAAGTGAATTATTTTAGCATTGCTTCTTATGGAGGACAGAAAAATACCATATAAAAAGGGCGTATAAGCGGGATAGTCGTATAAACGGGAGTTGTATAAACGGGAGTCGACTGTATAACTAAACAAAGTTCATATGTATTCATTATACTGCTCTGAATTAAAGAAAAATCAAAAAAGTATATATTTTCACCAAAAACTTCTCATCTGATGATAGTATTCCAAATGTAAGTCAATTTGTTTATTATATGAACATTGTAGTTCATTCTAATAGAATGTATAATTGTTTATTAATACAGTATTACCATAAAACAAAAAAGTGAACCAAAATAATTTACTAAGTAGAATGCTTAATTAGTGGAATTATTTCTCGTCAGTAATTATTCGTTGAGTGTAATGACTAAATAAAGCTCAAGAGACAGCAGTTATGATTTTAATGACGTACTGATTTCATGTGGTACTGAGTAACCGTAGTATTTTTTACAAAATATAAAATGATTTAATAAATTTGCAAGAAGTAGACTATATTTTTAATTAGTGATTGTATTTACAGTTTTCATGAACAATGTGAGAAATTTGGTTGCATTTTAAATTAATGTTTTTTTTTTTATTATTGCAAAATGCAAATTGATTGTGTATTACCTACGAAACTACGGGAAATGCATATAATCCTTGACATACATTGCGAGTTGATCCGCATATCATTGTTGCTATATTTTATATATTATATTTATATATCATAACTTGGGTCGAGTTACGTGTTTTTAGAATTTATTATTTGAAATCTAGCATATTGTTTGTAGCTTTATCAAAATGTACAAATGAGCCAAAATTTTGCTTCTCGGCATTTTGTTTCATCAGAAATTTTGTGTCATACTCGTATTCATTCAAAATCTACTTTTTTATATTTTCCTTGTACCAGTAGTACAAATTTGGCTATTTTTTATGAAAAATTTGTGATAATTATAAAAAATAGAAGCGATGAAATTAACCTTAAACTTGCCAAAAGACCGACAATGAAACATGTAACACACTAAATTAAATCTCCATATTATGTTAAGCGTTTATTGGCAGAACTAAATTTACGTATCTCTATTCTCTAATCATTACACTTTTTGTGCCTTCCAACTGGCTACCTCTCAGTGCTCAACTTGCAAGCAGCTGCACAAATTGTAACTACTGGTAGTTTAGACTTGAGAGTAGTACCGAGTACCAACTTCATGCATAGTTTTAGTACTATATAAAAGTAATTGTTGTAAACCTATCACAAAAGTGTATAATGCTTAATATGTGTGTGTACCGGTATGTGTATTCTGGCAAATGGTACATTGCTAGCCCCAGTAAGGTTAGTTTTTATTTCTTAGAAAATGGGAAAATATGACCTTGTGCAATGTGATCATTATAGAGTATTTCAAGTTCTCAACTACCAATACTCGCATACCTCAAGTTCTGTTCCTCAACAATCATGCTAAAACAGATGTACATTGTACAATCATTGTACATAACTTAGTATGTTTATATTTTTTATCAATTATGTTATGATGCTACATCATGAGGTGTAATCGGAAAAATTTAAATTCACCTGTTATGGCAAAAAAAAAAAATACTAGAGAAACGCTCTGTGTGACCCGTTGACAAGCGAGAAACTACCATATTTGTGAGTGGAAGGAAATTCACGAATACTTAATTTTTTTAATGTGGTGGCTTAATTTTTTATTTTATGGGGAGGAGGGGGAATAAAAATGTGTAACTTTCAAACCATGTGACGTTGTCTGAGTGTTATGTAAACTGCGTTGCCAGTCTCATAATTGTGCGGGCAGCGATATGTGCCCCGCTCGCCACAGTTGGTGATTCTACAATACTTTTCGGATCGTCTTAAAGTTAACTTCTTGATCAAAGTCTAATGAAAATGTTTTTCTTTTTGTGTATTTTTTTTTACTTTTTGGCATGTAACTAGTTTCCATACAACCTCTTGCCAGTGAGTCATCATCATCATCATCATCATCATCAACATCATACAAGCTGCAGAAACAAGACAACGTTGCCACTTCTTATTTTCCAAAACATTTTTTAATTATTTCAGTGTGTGTTTGCTAAGTTACAAATGATGTGATTATCCCATGGCTGTTTATGTATTTTGGGCCCCCCAGAAATTATTGAGAAACACTGCCAGAAGTGAAGAGACTTGTAAAAGTTAATCTTGCAACCTGTATGCATTATAATGTAGGGCTGCCCAACGATAAAAAAGATCATATCGATATCGCTGGAAGAATTATTGATATCGTGTCGCGATATCGACATTATCAAGAAACGTATCGATATGGGCGATATCGAAACTTTTCTCGTGTGTTTTTAGGATTTCCAGACCAGCCAGAGGCCACTTATTATAAACAACATTACCGTTATACGTAAATAAATGTTTGAACTTTAAAATGTCTTATAATATAGGTCTATGTTCATTTGTGTGTATACTATTCAGAATTTAAAATATCCACAAAAGACAGTGATATTGAGGTTGGCGTGACGTGACGTAATCGTTTTCTTTCTAAACAATTAGCTTATTAGGCGCAAGTTCGATATCGCGATATGTACAATGTAATAATTCTACATCGATATCGAATTATTTTTCCATTATCGATATCGTATCGAATTATCGATATCGTTGGGCAGCCCTATTATAATGTATATACTTAGTATTGTAATGTAATAGATATGCATGCATTTAAATTATGTACATGCTAATAATACTGTATCTTGTAATTAGTAAATTTGTTGATTTTCATATCATTTTTTGCAGACTCCTAATTTCTAGTGTTGATTATTGTTTAGTCTTGTTCTTGTATATATTTAATGTCTTGGAAAATGCCATTCCAACAATAAACAAAAAGGTCTCATCACCAACAATAGTACGTTTTATGTTTTGCTTTATTTCTTGAATTTTTCCTATATCCTTTGTACAAATTTTAAGAAATTAAACTCTTTCATAATGTTTTCTAAGAAACCAGATTTAAAAAAGGAAGAAAGCACTGAGAACAATCTACAGAGGTTCCAGTGTTGGGCAGTTGGGTGAACATAACAAGCTGACAGCGATAATCTTAGCTGTGTTTCGATCTACAACTCTACATAGGCTACAGGTAGATAGTCTTATTTCATTATTCATTTTATTAACTGTTCGACTTTGTTATGATGACGCGCATTGCCCCTTTTATGTGATGTACAATTTGTTGTTTTAACGACATGCTAATTCTAATTTAAAGCATCACAGTTCACAGCCTCGAGAACTTGAGATAGTCAATACCTCGTCCAACCATTCATTAGATTATTATATTACAAATTAACCAACATAATTTGTTAGTTGTCTTGGTGATAGTAGGTTTACCGTAAAAGTACGTTAATGTGATTATAGAATCACAATTTTCTAATTTTCATCTTATTATTATTTAGATATAATTAATTACTATCTAGTTTTAAGCTTTTTTATGTAAAATATTGACAACTCCTATACTATGTATATGTCCATTGGAAGCAATAAACATACATACATCACGATCATAATCGTAACCTGTAAATTAATCGTGAAAGAGTTAACTAACTAGGGTCTCATGGCACTTTATTCACAGCTAAATTGTTAACGTGGAAATGGGAATGTACGATTGCGATCCCAATCACAAAATTACGATCACGATTAAGAGGGATTCGTTTTCTTTTGTTTTTATAGTGTGTTGCACATTTTTAAGGCAATGTATTTGCATGGATATTAAAAATATATTTTTCCTTGATCTCAAACCACAAAATCAAAGCGAAAATAGTGAATGACTTTGATAGAAAATAGAGTTGAAGATTGATTGAATTTTGGAGTTTGTAAATACAACAACAACAACTTTCACTAAATCCAGCGCTTGCTGAATTTTGTTTGTGAAGGAAACGAACGAACGTGAGAAGTTTTATCGCAAGAGTGCGTTGCAATAGGTTGTCATCATTATTTCCAGTGGATGACATTATCTTGGTGCTGTTTCTGTATTTTGTTGATAAGATTTAATTAAAGTAATTACCGTAAACCCAAGGTTCTTTTAAACGGACGTTGAGTTGTAACACGTTTAACACAACAATAAGCAATTATTGAGAGGAAGCGTTTTCAGTGTCATGTCACTTATTTTCGCGGACACAAAGGAGTGGCTGTGATTTGTGATCCTAGGCCTATTCGCAGTATTGTAGGCCTACAAAACCACAGGCCTAGGCGAGCATAGCAAAGATGCATCCACATCATGAGCCTCGCCAAATTCAGCGGAGATCACATAACAATTTCACATACGTTAGCTCGTGTGTCAAGTATATGATATTCTTATTAAATTTCATTTTCTGGGTAAGTACAAACCACCTTCGATTCTGTTATGATTCATGGCTGTTGCCTGAGGCCTAGGCCCCATGGTCCTTCCTTATGCTAGGGCTAGGCTCTATGCTCTAGATTGCAAATAATTGGTTAAGCTAACAATATGTTTGTTTCAGTTATTTGGTGGACTACTCATTGGTATCGGCTTCTATGCCTTTGTTGACAAATGGCAAGCAACAGGTCTAGTCAAAGTCGAAACAATCTATGATGTTGTTTTGAACATATCATTGGTTATGGTTATTGTTGGCGCTGTAATTTTCTTCGTCAGCTTTGCGGGATGTGTTGGTGCTCTTCGTGAAAATACGTGTCTACTCAAATTTGTAAGTTCCAAGTTGCTGCTGAGTGGTCATACCTAGGCCTAGGCCCTGTTGTCAAATGCGTACGGCCAAGGCCTAGGCCTAACTCGTAGGTGTAGCCCTAGGCCTAGCCTACTAGGCCAATGAGCTAGGCCTAGGCCTACGTACACTAATCATAGGCATAACCTAGGCCTATAATGTAATTGTTTAATCGTGGATGTTAATATGGAAATCCATGGAGGTGTAGGCCTAGCTTAGACTTGCAAGAGTATTATCATACCTATATAACAGATAAAAAGTCTGGTGTGTTCTGATATGTGTACTCACCACACCTCTTTGTATGCACATTTTTAACACTAAATAATTCGGAATAAGTCTTGATAGGTAGGCCTAGGCCCACGCCTACTGTTACGAAGATTCAAATACATTTTATCCATTGCCATTTAGATAACCTTACAGAGTGAGGAGTAATACATTGTAGTACAAGGTTTTCAACTGCTTCATTTGCTCTGCGCCCATTGTTATTGGGCTCATCGGCATTGTAATTTCATAGAAATATAAACAACTTTTGTATATACTATACCGGTTGTGATCATTATGATTTAGTTGTGTGTGTACCATTAGAACACAGTAGGCCTACATTAGAAGTTAGAACTTGATCTCCCGATTCTGATGCCAACAGTTGTGCGTAGGGTAGTACTCATGATGATGATAGGGCCTACCTCACTCATCCATGAAGGACATCGGACTTCTTGTAGTTGTGTGACTTTAACAATGAGAAGCAATTTAACATATATTTATAAATGTAAACAAGCTTAAATGGTAGTTGGCTGTTTAGGGTTTCTAGTTGACTAGGGCCCTAAACATGGTAGCCTTCTCTGAGAAAATAATGCTACTTGTAGACTATTCTCATTCTGTCTAACTAAATAAATATTTATAAATTGTATTTCATAGGCCTATTTATAATTTAAGGGCCCGTTATGAAAGGGAAATTAAGAGTGAGCTTCAGTACCTATTATAATGTTTGTTGCAAAGATACTGCTACTAGATACTTGGCTACTAAAATATTTTCTCTTTTTTCCAGTATTCGTTGTGTTTGCTTATTTTTTTCCTCCTGGAAATGGCGATTGCGATCATGGGTTTTGTGTTTCCTCACACAATCCAATCGATGCTCGAAGAGTCTTTCACGGACAAGATAATCGAGACCTATCGAGAAGATGCCGACCTTCAGAATCTCATCGATTTTGCTCAACAGGAGGTAAATTGTCTACAGGGACTATTATAGAGCTGGGCTAAATACCAGACTGTGGCTGTAGGCCTAATACATTACAAGTTGTTGTTCTCCTCGTGGCTAACTCTGGTTGTCGGTGGGCCGTGGCAGGGCCATAACTTGCTGGCACCCTTTTTTCCTCCCTTTGCACAGGGTCCGTCCCCCTTCAGCACCTGTGAGAAGGGTTTGTTTTATTGTGTCCACCAAACCCGCAGCATTCAATTCTTCCACTCTCCTCGTCAGGAACGGTCGAACTTGCCCTCAAACTTCCATCCCCAGTTTCCAGTAAGTTATTTAGTAAAGTTAAGGTAAGTTTTATTTCCAGACACATAGCCTATTACATTATAATAAACACTTAATGATGATTAAAATGAATATCTGATATAAAACTATGTTTAAAAACATTATTACCACACCATAGACCTAGGTACATTGCTAATACTATATTTCTTCAGGGGAGGTGGCTTCATAATTGTTGGGCTTTGAGAACCAGAGAAGACACTTCTCACATAATGTGCTTGTAGTTTGTACTCATCACCAGTGGTATTAATTTTTAATTAGAAACTTTAGTTTATTGATATACTATTATGTAATGTGATTCTAGTTTCGCTGCTGCGGACTGAGTTCGGAGGGCTACATGGACTGGTCTAAGAATGAGTATTTCAACTGCAGTTCGCCCAGTGTTGAACGTTGTGGCGTTCCGTTCTCCTGCTGCATCAACGCCACAGACATCTCTGTAAGTATCGGTTTATAATGGGATAGCTAACTGCAACTTCTTTGCCATCAAACACTTCCGCATAGCATAGCACCGGTACTGCTGTTCTGGGTATAAACAGTTGCCTCTTTTGAAATGAACAGGAAATGCCATTAGCATTGTTATATGTCTACAGTATAAGGGAAGGGTTCTGTTTTATCTTGGCCAATGCTGGATTCATAGACAAGTGTGATCTTAGCTAACTATGGGCTAATCCAAATACCAATACTAGTTGGTTGGTCAATGCCTCCTCGTCTGTGACATCAGCATCGATAGAGAATAGATAGAACAGAACCACGAACTACGACGTACCTACTATTCTCAACACTAACACTATTCTTTTTTATGTTTCAGAGCGGTTTAGTGAATATAATGTGCGGGTATGGTGTGCAAATACTTTCCGTGGCCGAAGCGGCAAAAAAAGTATGGACTAGCGGTTGTATTGAAATTGTGCGGTCATGGGCAGAACGAAATTTATACACGATAGCGGGGGTAGCCTTGGGAATCGCTCTCTCTCAGGTAAGAATAGATTACAATTTATGTAGCCTATTAACTTGCTTCCCCAATATCATATGATAAGTTTATTGTACCTCTATGCTAAACTCATTTTAATTCCTTCTCTAGCATTTCAAATGTAGTAATTAGTGAAGAGTAAGTGATGGGTTGAAGTATAGTTTCATGATAGGTTGAGGTGGGAATCTTAGGCCTAATGCTCCCAGATAGAGAGAATAATGTTAAATTATTCATGTGAGACTATAGTGGTACCATTGTAAGAAACTAATTTTGTCTTTTGTATTTCAGTTATTTGTTATATATCTTGCTAAGACCCTGGAAGGCCAAATAGAGCTACAAAAAAGTCGTTGGAATACATGAAATATAACCTACCGCCTCGGATGAAACATGGTAGGTTTATCCAATCCAACGTCATGAACTATTCCTAAACTAAAAAAACATTCATTTATATATTAAAACATAATATTGTCTCGACAAATTCTCGATACAATAGCGGATTTGTAGGCCTGCGATGCCTGTTTTTCATCAGATATTGCAAAACAAGGGAACAATGTAGATGTAAGTGTTTGGCCAATGGCTTAAAGAGGATAAACGTTTGAGTTTAACCTGGGACACATATGGTGCCAATAGTTTGCTTGTGGTGCTGCTAGCGGCTACTTAGAAGGAATGAAAAACACGGTAGTTGATCTACTAGTTGGTTTTCCGAGTTTCATTAGACCACCCTACGTAACATACTGCGCGATCCCGATAGTCCAAGAAAGAATACCTCCGTACTAAGTGCATACTATGTTGGTAATCATTGAGAGTAAAGTGTGTGCTGCTTGCAGTAGACCCACTCGAAAAGTTTAAACTCAAATGTCTAACTTAAAAGTAACAGTGAGAAATGTAGGTTTTTCTAATTTTTGTCTGTCTAGTAGTGTCTATATATATGAATGATTTGAGTCAGTTCAAAATGAACAGAATGATTGTGAAGAATTAAAGAGGACAAATTAATAAAAATGATGCAACAATACCGAAATTTCAGTTAAGGATGACATCTGAAGGAAATTACGTGTTCAAAAGTATTTAATTCCATCCACAACTCCGAAATGTAGACCTAGTGTAGGCTACAAGTTTATTGTGTACTAGTAAATTAATGTAGGCCTACCTTTACAGTAAATAGAGCAGGGGCTGCTGATACATTGAAAATTCGTTGTTTTATTTTGAAATGTGGAAAATGGAGCTTAGCCCTTGTTTAACCCTTGCAATAATTATTGTAACAATACATAATATATATCTAGTATATATGCCTTTACATAATACTTTGGCTACATCTCATCTGCATTTTGCATCAGCATGCAACAAGAAACTAGAACATACATTTTAAGTATTACATTATTTAATTATTTATTATTTAGGAGTGGGCATTTATTTACCATGCCTAAAATTAATAAAATCTTCAAATCCTGACAAGAGTGTTTGGCCTAAAATGGTTATATTTTAATTAATTATAGACCCAGTATGTTAGTAGGTACCTTATTGCACCTCGTCATATGATTTACAATATTTTATTGTCGATATTTTGGATTATTTGAAATACTGCTTACTCTACATTATTAATTCTTATACATTAACTTTTTTATTGATTTACTCTTAAAAATATTACCACTAGTAAAGTAGGTACCTACCCTACTTATTGTAACCCTATGATTGAACACTTAACACTGTTTTATTTGTAACAAATAGATTAAGTATTGATGAATTTTTTTATATGTACGTAAGCTTGCTTGTTTTCAACAGGCTGAAAACTGTTGGTCTATGTAGTACAGTGCAGTACATGTAAAGACATTGTGCTTTTATTTAATAACAGTATTTCTGTTGAACATTTTGTTACGTTTTCTATTCAGTTTCTTATTGGTAAATTGTCTTGGTTGTCTTTAAATTATAATTCATAAACAATGCAGCAGTGTCTAACTTATGATTACCCTCCATTCTTTTCGCATCTGCTGGTGTGACGGGATTGAATTTAGTCAAGATAAAAGATATCCTAGACAAATAAAATACTAAAATCATTCTTCAAGTTGTTTAGTGTGCATTGTATTATTAAAGGGTGATTATTAAAGTATAGTCATTACTTTTTTAAAGTGTATGATCAATTTGACATGCTTGTCCATATTATGTAAATTAAGGAAAATCAAAGATATCGTAATTTTTTATACTTGTCTTTAACATGACAGATGTTTTAGATTTTACTATGTAGCTCTATGGCTGTTTAAAAGAATAAAGGCTTACTTACAGTGATAGTAAATGAACTTGATGTGGTTATGGAACATTGTTTAACAGGAATACTACCTAGTTTTAGTTTAACAAGGTTCATTGGTAGTTGTTGCTGTGCAGTCTTGTCTTACTCTTGTGGATCAACAGTTCAAACACTACATCAGGATAAGGGTTTCTGTGGTTTACCATTAGCGCAGATATACGTGCAACGGATTATGCGTCACATGATGAATCAGTCATTTGTGCCAGTAGACCAGTTCCCTTTAGTTCTATAATCTATACATAGGCCTACACCTACACTACATACAAAACCTTAAATCAGTAATTAAATAAATCATGATGCTACAGAAAATATAGGCCTACTTCATATTTAGGCCGAGTTTAACTTTAAGCGTCTCAGTGTATATAAACGGATTTTATTTAAGTAACCTACCCTAGTAAATACGTACATAGAGACTAATACAAAATAAACTACTTCATTCTGGTGTATAGATGATAGCTTGTCTCCACCTTGATCCCCTGGTAACGTTCATCATCAACTCCTTTGACGCAGGAGTGTAGGTGGTAGGTCAAGATACTGGACCACATAAGTTGCAATATAAACCTTTCTAATTGGGTTAATATTAAGTATTAACCAACATTCTATTGTTTGTGACAGGAGATTCAAGGGTGTTATCTAAGGAACATTTCAAATGTAGGAAGACCAACTGTCCATTTAAATGAAGATGCAAATCTTAGACTAGTGAACTAATTAATGATGGCATTAGAAATAATTTGTTTGTCCCAGAGAATGGTATTCTTTGTGTACCGGTAACTTCAAGTGAAAGTAAATGATAGCTTTAGTTATGGGATACAAGTACGTTTCCCAAAACCCCGTCCGTATACCCAATATCATGTCTACTTCTTGGATATTTAGGGCCTAGTCGAATATTATCAAGTCTGTTTTGTGACGAGGGAATGGAATGAGAGTAGTGTGCTTCCAGCTTGACTTGACTACATCACAACACATCGTAATAATTTGTCACGATATAAAGTTAACGTACATCCAAACTACTCTTTAAGTCATTCCCTCAATGTTTGTCCCCCCCCCCCCCCTCCCCATTAACTAATTTCATTACAGTATGTGCATCACACACACTCAACTCACATTCCAAATTAGCTACGTCATGAGTTTTCTGTGAAGTTACCCAAACTGTGTGATGTTACCACAGTATAAAGAGGATACAGTAGCGAAACTTGGGAGAGATTCCATCGGCAAACTCCTGCGCGCGCAGCTACGGTCGCCCTGGCGGCGAGTTATCCGAGTTAGCTCATATTGTAGGCGAGGAGAGCGGCGAGGGGTGGCGAGGAGGTATCCCTCTCCCCCTCCCCCCAGGTCTCGCCCATGGTCTCGTTGAGTTTGGTCTAACCCACCGCTACGAACGCCACCCGCTTCCGTGCCGCAAGTCGTCTGCTGCGCCAGGCATGGCACTTTCGCTACTGTATCCTCTTTATACTGTGATGTTACTACACACCTCGGCAGACCTTGAATAACAACATATTCCACAGTACAAGGATTGAGACAAAAATTTACCTGTAAGTGTAACCATAACCATAACCATGCTGGGTTGATTCACTCTCATTGAAAATATGCTGATCAATGTGGTGGAAACATTTTAAAATGTGTTTAAATAAGTGTTTTACGAGGAGTAAGTCATAATGTTGTGCCAAAATGTTTCTCCTAACCTGTGTGTAATTTCTTATTATACTCAAATTGGCATAATTATGTATGTATCAATGAAATGCTTAAAATAATATCACACGAAATACATATTGTGGGCTATTCATTAAACCCTTTCTACTTTGTTGCTAATTCCTTTCCTCTTGCGGATTATTACTTGTTATTATTATTTATTAAGACTGCGATTCTGAATGGGCGACGTAAAGTTTAACGCAGCTTCCTGTCGTTACAAGCAGGCCATGAGCCAATCACCGCCTTGCATTCGCCTTTTGTAACGACAGAAAGCTGTGTTAAACTTATTGTTGCCCATTCAGAATCGCACCACTGGTGTAGGAAGATGTGGAGAGAGAGAGAGAGAACTGTTGGGAGGACAAGAAAAGGTGGAGCGAGAGCTTGTGTTGCGGAAGAGGGGTATGAAGATGAGATGCCGAGCAAAAACAATTGAGTCGACACATTTTTGTAAATAACATATTATTTAACTGTTATTAACTTTTCATTACAAAGTAATATACATTATTTAACACAGAGTTACATGTATGCACTATGCATATTATATGTATATATAGTATGCATATTATAAGTATATATATAGTATGCATATTGCATGTATTGTATAGTATATTGTTATAGTGGTCCTTGACCTGTTATCCTACCAACAATGCTGTCATGGTCTCCAGTCTTACAGCTCTTTACTTCCCTTTTTGAGTTGTCTGCCTTGGATGTTCAAAGACCTTGTACAGTGCGACTTCAAAAAGTGAAATATACTAATAATAAGAGACGGTAACTGAATAATTGTCAGTCAGTTGTAACATTATTTTGTCTTCATGTTTTATACAAAACTAAAAGTAGTCTGATAATGAAAGGGTAGTCTGAGGGTGTTTCCGACAGCCATTTTGAGCCCCCATAGTGTCCAGGAATTGCTGATAGTGATCCCAAAAAACTGAAACATGTGTCACGTTGTTTACTTTTTTTTAACAGTCGCCTACCTTTTGAAATAAACATATCAGTGAAACTAAGGTTCTAATAGTTGCATGATCCTGTAACATTTCATTACCTATGTCAAATACTGTCTAGCCCGGTATCTCAAGTAGACAAATTATTATTTTATATAACTAGCTCAGTCGATATTACATTACTTACTCGTTTGATGGCTTGATGTTTACCTCACGACCAACCGTCGCACTTCGAAACAGGCCTGTTTCGACGTCCCGAAGCAGCTGTCGTGGGCGTCACACACACAAAAACCAGTCCTCCACTGACACCTTTTTAAACAACACTAAGTTTTTTTATCTTGTTATTTTTCTCAACTCAACAACAACTTCACTGAATGATTTCCTAACCCATATTCATTTCCTTGACCGACACAACCATACTGTCAGTCTTCCTTCCAACACCAAGACTCACTCACTACTCCTCCCTAGCAACCTGATCAACAAACTTCAACAATCTTTCTTTTCTAAAAACCATTTCTTCTTTTTACCAAGCTTCCTAGATCCAACCCTATCCGCCTTCCATATATGTTACAATTACCCCCCTATTTCTTATATTTGTCCTTTTAACGATAAATATAGAAATAATTATACCCCAAATGACCATCCCCTAAACGAATATATCCTCCATTCATACTGACTACCTCATCAACACTCCAACTATGGTCAAAGTTTGACAATACCTCAACAATGCCACTCTGTAATTCCCAACAATGTCTGACTTACTATAAAAAAATCCACCCAGTGAATAAAATAATATTTTTTTAAACTTCTCGACAACACTATGACATGACAAGACTATTATGACAACGCTATTACGACAACACTATTACGACAACACTATTACGACAATTACCCCCCATGTTTTTTTAATTTTTTGTCGCAATTTGAATTTCGTTCCACAAAAATGGAAAAAAAACATACCTATGACAACCAAAAGAACATCGAACCCAAGACAAAATGTCGGCCGATCACACTACAGCAACGAAACAAACATTTAACCACATTACTATCAACATGAAATCCACCAACACATACAGAACAAGTTTATTCCATAAACATTTTTTACGGTTTCAAATTAACATCCCCGAAAAATTTTTTTTTTTTTTACCATAGGCCTACCTTTACGAGAGTTTCAACAGTTCCACCTCTGAACTTACTCCAGTCTCTTCCTACCACCATCCATTCTTTCTCATAACAAACCCACTCCCTCTCATTATTGACCCTGGAATCATCTTTCTGCCCTACAGTCAAATCATTATTTTCCTCACCAACCACAGCATCCTTGTACTCCTCATCTATCTCCACATCTTTATCCACCACTTTATCTATCTGTTGCTCTGTAACAACCCCGTCTTTCTTATCAAACCTCATCTCATCTTGCTCCTCCACTATCTCCACATTTTTCTTATCATCAACCTTGTCCTCTTGCTTCTCAACTATCTCCACATCTTCCTTATTATCCAACCAGCCTACTTGCTCTTCAACAATCTCTTTCACAACATCTATTTTTCCACTTCCTACCTCTCCTACGCTTCTCAAATCTTTTTCTTTCTTTACATCTCCTACATCCACCTGCTTTACCAAAAATATCGTTTTCATTTCCGCGGTCATGTCTCCCATCATCTTCTCCATATCTACCTGTTTAACCATATTCCTCTTCATCTCTTCCAAAGCCCTAGCTTGTTTATCCTGCCCTTTCTTCATCTCTTCCAAAGCCCTAGCTTGTCCATCCTGCCCTTTCTTCATCTCCGTGATCTTGGCTGTCACACCTACTTGCATCCTCATTAAATTCCTTATCATGCTCTTGATATCTCCATCCTCATCTGGTCCATCCATCATCAAGCTCCCTTCAATATCGTCAAGCTCCCTCTCCACTCTTAACCCCTCATATTCACTTCCTTCAATATCATCAAGCTCCCTCTCCATACTTTAACCACTCTTTGCTACTCCAAATTTTCTTGAACCTCCACTAGTCTATTCATACATTCACACAATCATACGTATCAACCTATGGACAATCTCGAATCTGATCTGCCGATTTAACTAAAATTTGGTAACACTTTCCCTAGACAAACTTCTCTAGCCTAATATTGATCTAAGCCTATGGACAGACATCTACCATCTCGGTCGTTGTAGTAGACCGAGCCCTACACGTTGGAGCGCCAAATTGTCAAATACTGTCTAGCCCGGTATCTCAAGTAGACAAATTATTATTTTATATAACTAGCTCAGTCGATATTACATTACTTACTCGTTTGATGGCTTGATGTTTACCTCACGACCAACCGTCGCACTTCGAAACAGGCCTGTTTCGACGTCCCGAAGCAGCTGTCGTGGGCGTCACACACACAAAAACCAGTCCTCCACTGACACCTTTTTAAACAACACTAAGTTTTTTTATCTTGTTATTTTTCTCAACTCAACAACAACTTCACTGAATGATTTCCTAACCCATATTCATTTCCTTGACCGACACAACCATACTGTCAGTCTTCCTTCCAACACCAAGACTCACTCACTACTCCTCCCTAGCAACCTGATCAACAAACTTCAACAATCTTTCTTTTCTAAAAACCATTTCTTCTTTTTACCAAGCTTCCTAGATCCAACCCTATCCGCCTTCCATATATGTTACACCTATATGCAGTTTGTATGTGTTTTTTTACTTTTAACTCAAATTTAAATTAATTTAATATAATGCAATGTAGCCTATATATTTCCTGTGACTATATTGCCATATTATCACTATTCATAAAAAATATTAACAAACCATGTCTCACATTTTGTCTGCATTGAATGCTTCTTTACAAGTGTTTGCATAGCAAATGCCTGTTTATTTTATTATAAGGCTAACATGGAATGTATTTGCTTTATGTTTTAAAATAAAAATATACATTTATATATATATATACAACATTGATAACATATTTGCTTAAATTACCATACACTTTGCTATTGAATATTTCGTGTAACTGCTATATTCTAATTTTGTTTACTAGGAACAAATAGTAGTTATTGAATGTGTGTATCATTTTGTACTGTCTTGATGACATGAATTCAACAAGTATATGTTTGTTTTCGATGTCAACCCATTTAACACTAATTATTTCTATTTTCACACGGTTGAATGGTAACGTCTTCAACACTTGTATCTCGGCACCCTCTGCGTCTAAGCTCAGGTAGTCCAGCGTTGTCAAGTTGGAAGCCAAGAGGAGGGTGAGAAGGGGAAAACATTTGACTTTGGTGAACGACGATTTCACCCCGTGCATGCTCTTACTGGATAGACGGAATGTAACCTGAAAAAACAAAATGGAGGAATGAGTCGATTGCATGTTTATGCAAATTATGGAACCCTTTGTGTAAAATACGTAACTTATCATTATCAAGTACATAGTATCTGTGCTATTTAATCAAACAAAACACCAATTAAAAGCTCTTTAGACTCTAGTCGTTCTAGATAGGAGTTTAGCAAAGATCAATACTGGACAATACTCTTGCCTTTTCTAAAATGTTATGGCTCAGGTATTCAGGTAAGAAAAAAAAATCATATCTATTCCCATCCATGGCAAATAAATAATGATATTTAAGTGTAAAAATGTTCCTACCCCAAAGAGAAAGGAAAAAATTAACGAAATTGTATATTTGGACTAGTTGTTCAACAATTATTTTTCAAAGAAAAGCAGATGGGCTACAAATGCTGGGGTCTTCGTTATGATTGCATGCAGAAGTTCTTTATCTTAATTAATAATGTAACACGAGTTGAATTATGTTCTTGCAACTTTTGTTTTAAACAGTAAATAGAATAACACCACAATATTGATGGGTTGATTTCTATACCGTACCTCTTTAGGATATGGTGTCGGGCTAAGGCACGCATTTATCGACAACGATCTAGATCTATTTTGTTTCAATAGATTCCTGTAATCCCTAGGATCCGGTTGAATCAAGAGTCCATGCCATCCCAACTCCTTCTCCATCCACTCAGTGTCAGAACTCCTGTCCCGTCTATACGCGCCCGCCTCGACAAAGTTACCTTCCCTCTTGAAGTTGAAGAGTTTGGCGACGTATTTACTCTGTGGAGGGGTCGCGGAATGTCTGGACGTTGCGTGGTTGTAATAGGCGGGCAGTTTCATGTGTTTCTCTCGTACGTAGGCGATGAACTGAGGGTTGTCTTGGTTGACGTTTAGAAAGTCCTCGTCCCCGGTCCAGTTGAAGATGTGTCTGTGGCGAGGCGTCTTGAAGTCCATCGACAGAATGAGGATCATCATGACGACGGTGAACGCCGTCAGGAACGCGGCGAACGGAAGGAGTTTCCTCAGTAGTCCTGGTGACGTCAGGATTGACATTCCACACGTCTAGATGCACCTGGAAGTGAACACAAAACAATAGCCGTAGCAAAACCCGCCGTTGTGGAGAACTACGTGGCAATGGGACAGTGACATATTTATATTGGTTTGCTCTATGCACACAAAAAAAGATTGAGAGGTTTCCTTTCTACAGTCTGTTCCTTCATAACCGTGCAGCGGTGTTTGAGGAAATCAAAGAGGACGTCCCGTAGCGATGTTGTAGTCGATGCACTTCCGTTGACCACCGAATTGGGGTTGCGCACTCAACCGAAATGATAATACATGTCCTAATAAAGACATATTTTTAAGATTTCTTAATTTTCGAAACTATTTTGAGATGAGCAACTCATCTGCATTGCAGATTGTTTTTTAATCGAAGCTCTACGACCAAAATTAGCATCTTTTATTTCATAAGATTACTACATCTGCTTTGGGTAAGTAGTAATCTTATTTAATATAAAATGCTAATTTTGGTCGTAGAGCTTCGATTAAAAACATTCTGGAATGCAGATAAGTTGCTCATCTCAAAAATACTTTCAAAAATTAAGAAATATTAAAAAAAAGTCTTTATTAGCACATGAATTATCATTTCGGTTGAGTGCGCAACCCCAATTCGGTGGTCAATGAAAGTGCATCGACTACAACATTCGCGTGATTGACAGCTCATTGACTGAGCGCTACTCGTCGCTACGTCCTCTTTGATTCCTCAAACACCGCTGCACGCTTATCAAGGAATATACTGTAGGTGGGTGCTGCCCTGCTGCCGAGTAGCTCGAGCACGCAATATCAACACTAGATGGGCGCACAGGTTGGCACTTACATAATCTAATACATGTGTATGTTCGTAGTCGATCATTCATCTTGAAGCAACCCGCCAAAACTTCCCGACACAGAACAAAAAAGGAGTAAACTTTATGCTGTAAGTATCGTTTTATATTTTTATGCTTCCATCACCATAATTATGTATACAAGACCGCGACAGTACAAGCGAGATTCTGATTGCTGTTTTGTCTGGTCGACAGGTAAACCGCCGAACGTGTGCTGGGATATCGTTTACGTCGCTGATAGAACTTCCTCAAGGAAACGAATTTGCGATATGAAACGCTGTATGTGGCGCCCTGATGTATGAGTCGTGCGTCCAGTGGCGTATCTAGAGCTTCACAGTGGTTTAGATGGGGGGCGGGTAGGGGGGGGGGACACCAATTAGGTAGGGTAGGGGACTGGGACGATAGCTCTATAGGCGAATTTGTTCCTCATTTAAACGTCTGTGAACACGTTTCAGAATCTGACAATGTCATAGGTGAGAATGATTACAAATAAAATTAAACACAGTAAATATTATTTTTATACAGTAGGTAGTTAATATTACCTCCTTCCTCCTTTCCGCCCTTCCCTCAATTTTTTCTGTCTGCAGGGGGGGGGGGGTTGAACCCACCATAACTCCTCCCTTTTACAGTAGTTAATATTACCTCCTTCCCCCTTTCCACCCTTCCCTCCGTGTTTTTTTAGCCGGCAGGGGGGGGGGGGGGGGAGCCCATAACTCCTTCCTTGGATACGCCACTGGCGCACATCAGAGTGAAGCGCTCGTCCTCAGCTACAACTGACAGCAGCATTATTTCCACTCATGTTTATTGCATCACATAAATTGCGCGAGCTATTGTGTGAACTCTACCATGTTATATTAATTAACAATTAACTCTAGCAGATAATTATAAAAATGCTACCAACCAATTTAAGCCAGAGGTTCGTTCGCCTGTCCTGCACTGGCTCTAAAGGTCGGTGCACAATTACCCGGCCACGATAACGGAACGGGAACCGGAACGCAAACGCTAAGTTAAAAAAACAGGCGAACTTGCCATGCGTGCATAGGTGTTTTTTTTAGAATGAGGCATTAGTTAAAAACATTAAAAGGCGCATATTTTAAAAAAATCGCCTGCGGCGCTTTTTCGTAGAGGGTATTCCCCCCAAACCCCCCAATTGGCGCCGCCGGGAAGTACTTTGGCCGGGAATTTATTGTGCCTCCCATTAATCAACCTCTGCGCACGCCTATGCATGCGTGTTACCGGGATACGGGAACGGGAGGCTCAGGTGTGCATCGTGTTGTAAGAAAACACAGGATCCAACTTTGGTACCGTTCCCGTTCCCGTTATATTTGCCGGGCAATTGTGTATCGCCCTTTAAACTGGCCGGTGTAGCACTGACGAGTGCAAACAGGAAAAAGAATTATGTACACTGTACAGGAAATGAGATGACAGTGTAAGTTGCACGCACGATTACAATCGAACGGCTGATCAGGCCGTAGGTCTTGTGCAAAGATAGTAAGATGGTCTAGTGCCTGGTCTAGTGCCACAAGGCTAATGGAGCAAATAACCACAATAACTAGGCCTAAGGTAAGTCATGTACCTGTGATAATTAAATGTCAGGGTAGATCTAGGACCCTACGATGTATAGGTTATGTCATCCCATTCCATGTGTTAAAAAACAAAATAATTTAATAGAATATGTATGTTTATAATGAATATAAAATTGTTAGCACATAAATACTAGCAACATATTTTAAATAAATCGTCAACATCATCTCCGATCATCTCTAATGATGACAGCTACGAATCCAGAATGTGACATTTTGCCTGCTCAATTTACACGACGAGCTAAATAGCAAGTGTACAAATCTCATGCACTGGCTCTACACTACACTAGTGTGTTTTAATTACAGGGGAACGCTTTACACAATATTTACACTGACTTACAGAACTACACAAGAACGGCTATAACTACTTACTTACAGTGTAGGACAGGACAGGGGAGAACGGAGCTCAGAACATGCATTAACTACCGCTTAATTGTAATCGAATTAAAAAACTTACCTTGAATTAGGGTAAAGACGTTCTTACCGGCCGTGAAATCACCATGTCAAGCCGACCGAGCACTTTACCCGAAGAACGCGGAACACTTTCATTGCAATCCGGACTACACGTATCTCTCCACTCCACTTGACCATACCGACTGAGACATTTCGAAGCATGCAAGAGCGGCCAGGTGAGTCGAAACCTAGCAGGTGTGTCAAGGGCAAGGCTCCCTCTCTTCGGCTACGGTACCTAAGGTCTAGTTTCCAACACTGTTCTATGGTGTTTTCGCCTTGTTGCCCCGGGCGACAAGGCGGATCGAACGAAACCTACTGTCTGCCGGCCGGCCGCAACTACTTCCTCCGTCCGGCGACCGATCGGCGTAGGCATATTATTACACAATAGAGAGGAAGACGGAGAAGGAAAGAGGGTAGGGTATATCCGAAAAGTGAGAAAGAGAACGGTCTCATTTAACACGCGAAAGTCTAATCCCGTGACCGCCCTAGGTAGAGCTGTCTGAATTTATCAACAACACGTACACATACAAATTAATTGTTGGGACATACTAAGTTGGCGATCAACATAACAAGAAGGCACACGAGGCTAGTTCACGTGGGGTGGTAGTCGGTGGTCCGAGGGTAATCGAGACGTGAATATGCGTAAAGGCTGGCCGCTACTTCCGAGTTGAAACATTTGTTCAACAATTACCAAACAGGTAACAAATCTGTAATTCTTGTGTTGACGCTTGAACCCATGTGTTTGGACAATTCTAAGTTACAAACAGAAATCCCATATTGATACGTAGTCTACTTCTATCAGTCTATACAAAGGCGTACAAAGGACGTACCACGCGCTCCATACTATGTATATAAAACTAACATTACATTACATAACTTTACGACGGTGGAACTTCAAGAAATCCATGCAATTAGACTGGTTGCTAAACCTATCGGAATTCGGAAGAATACTGACTAAGCGAGATTTAAATTTGTAAAGATTTTGGTTTCGATTCCCGGTAATCCTGGCGAGTATTTCCCCCGATGTTTTTCTCAGTCCATGATATAATTCTTCAAAATCTTTCAAACTTCCTAATAAGAAACTAGAAAGTGTTGAATTGGGGGGGGGGGGGGGGGGGGGGGGGCTGTAAAATTTCATTCGGTAACAATTAGCTCTACAAGCCACCCGTCTGAAGTCTGTCTAAACTCGTAGATTACGTAATTTGTGTTTTATAGCTTACGTTGCCAGGATGTCAATATGCGTGGGATGACGATGCTTTACAATGGACTGTGTGTGAAGTAGATGGCTGAATTAAAAGTAGGCGGCAAGGTCGTATTACAACATGAGACAAAACAATCACGTACCTTCGTTATTTATGCTGTGTATTACACCCCCAAACCCCCCTCCCCCCACACACACACACACAGCGTCGCTGTATGGCAGTGGGTGAGCATGATCTAATCTAATATATAGCTCGCCCAATAAACTTTTTGGCCATGGTGGTTGAGTGGGTGAGAGTGAGAGAGTGAGTGAGTGACGTATTCAGAGCTAACTCAACGTAAAATAACTGACTGTTGACACCTGTTACAACTTAACACGAAAGTAATTCTGCCAGAACAAGTGTCAATAAATTGCTGAAAATACGCGATTACCGACTCGTAATTATTATTGCTGATAAGATAGCGCTGAACATTAGAAAAGTATTGAGTCTAAAGCCTTCTCTATGAAAAATAATTACGCAAAAATGTAACTCCCCCCCCCCCCCCCCCCGCAATGTGTTGCATCAGGGTCTCGTAATCGGCAATCTTAAATTCTATTGTGAAAAATGTTCAATATTCTTTGAAGTTATCTAAGTTACTTCTAATTGAATATTAGACCAGTGACGTCACACAGAGATAACGTAGCCTCTGATGTACATTGTAAAATGATTCGTTCTTACGTCTCAGACAATCTTCATATTGGGCTGCAGTCTTGTGTTTTCACGAACCTCCTTACTATTACACACACACACACACACACACACATAATACAGTCATGCGTTGGCTCTAACTTGTTTCTGACAACTTAGCATGCGCAACTGGTGCCGCGATCAATGTATGATAGGCCGAGACCTATTGTCGTAATGGTATAATTTAATATCTACTATTTGCGATACGATACTCAAGTGGTGATGATGATGATTCTTGTTGCTTTATGTCTCTTTTATTGCTGTGATGGTATTCCAGACGATGAGCAACAAAGCATTCAATAAATTCAAAGATGTTCGATATCGGCCTTGTTGATTCTGGCATTTGTCTGCAGGTGTTCGCACTGTCCAATAATCACTGATTAATGTGTTTCATATTTGAAATATAGATCTTTGATTGGTTATCGCTCACTCGTCGATGGTGTCTGGAGCCTACAGGGTTGGTTTAGTCGCTTTTAATTAAAGTCTCCCATGAAAATCAGTCTTATTACTGAGTGGGTAGACTCTAAATGTGAATTTATTTTATTTTACAACGCTTATATTAGCTTCATGTGTTTGTTTGTTTGTCTGGACGGAATCTTATAATCGATATTTCTCCTACTTCTGAATGTCTTGTCCGATCGAGCTGAAACTTTTCACACATACGTATTCTTAATGACAATACATGAATCAATTGTCATATTTACTAAATAGTTAATTAATCTATAATCATTAATTTATCAACGTTTTATATGGGAATCGATATTTCACCCATTTCCCAACGTCCGATCGAGCTGAAATTTTTCATACAGTCGTATTTTTTCTAAATGACAATATATGAATCAATTATCAGATTCACCAATTAATCAATTAATCCATAACAATTAATTAATTAAACAATTAACTTTATATGGTAAATTAGTCACAGGGCATCGGAAATACCGCTGGTTGTTCGGGACTCAAATATCAGTGACGAAAGCATCGGATATGTTTCTATGCAGCAAGAATGTCAACACGCTCCACTTGTATGTATGGTACAACCCCGCGCGGTGAGTCATTCACTATGTACGCATAGCTGCGTTCCCTTCGCGTGGTTCGACCACACAGTTGATCGGATGGAGTCGGTGCTAGCACAACTGCTGTAATCTATCACGGTAGGAATTGATTGTTGTAATATAATATAATATAATATAATATAATATAATATAATATAATATAATATAATATAATATAATATAATATAATATAATATAATATAATATAATATAATATAATATAATATAATATAATATAATATAATATAATATAATATAATATAATATAATATAATATAATATAATATAATATAATATAATATAATATAATATAATATAATATAATATAATATAATATAATATAATATAAAATAAAATAATATAATATAATATAATATAATATAATATAATATAATATAATATAATATAATATAATATAATATTATATTTATTTTTTATTTTATTTTAAGGACAATTACAGAATACCGTGCCTTATTAGGGATTGAGCCCACGCCCTAATCTATCACGGTAGGAATTGATTGTTGTAATATAATATAATATAATATAATATAATATAATACAATATAATATAATATAATATAATATAATATAATATAATATAATATAATATAATATAATATAATATAATATAATATCATATAATATAATATAATATAATATAATATAAAATAATATAATATAATATAATATAATATTATATTTATTTTTTATTTTATTTTAAGGACAATTACAGAATACCGTGCCTTATTAGGGATTGAGCCCACGCCCTAACATTTAGGACCTGCTCCCCAACCGCACGAGGAACGATACTAGTGGTCTAAACTCTGAAGTATAATTAACGTTTCTTTTCCAAATTGTGAGGTAGCTGTGACGTAGAAACAGTAGGGTTTATTGTATAAACTTGGAGTCCGTAACTTTTATGAGGCGATGGTAGGAAAAGAAAAGAAAGGATATGAAGGGAAGCTCATTTGTTACGCAATCTTGCCCCCACCCTCTTATATATATATATATATATATATATATATATATATATATATATATACGCATTAGTGTTTTTAAAATTAGTGTTTTAATTTATATTGTACACCAGTAATAAAATGGTTAAATTGCACTTGTAATTTACTTTAAATGTAGAACCAAAAATCAACCAAGAATAGTTCTACACCAATGTACCACTAATGACTCGATAGCTAAAAACACCATCCATATATTATGTAGTTTTAGTTCAACTGTGGCTTATCGTGCATTTAGTACCGGTCAATTGCATGTGACCTTGTTACAATGATTATAATTGGCATTAAATCACCTGCAGCATCATTGCAGCAGCACGAAGTGAGCTTGCGCGTGAATACATTAACTTGATATACTCCCGATTTCGTAAATCGCGTTATTTATTTAGCGATTCGTCTTCTGCGCACAGTAGTTAGCGACCCGAATAGGTTGTCGTTAGTGGGGTGGGGGGGGGGGGGGGGGGGGGGTATAGATTAGATGAGATTAATACTGACTCGTTGCCTATAGTGATGTAACACACGATACTAGTTCACTACCTATATGTCTCTGGTTCGATAAATAAATAAATTCGTATTTAGAGTTTACCCACTTGGTCAAATAACTGATTTTCAGTGGCGGAATTTAATTTAAAGCGACTAAGATAACTCTGTTGGCTCCGAACACCATAGACGAGCCAACAACTAAAGATCGATATTTGTAAGTATAAAATATGGGAATCAGTGATTGGACAGTGCGAACACTCGCGGAAAAATGCCAGAACCAACAAGATAGATTTAGAACGACTTTGAATTCGTAACAATGGGACGTCTCCAAAGTCACCGTGTATTCCTAACACGATACCGGTTCACTAGTAATCTTTTCTCCAGTCAATAGGCGAATGCCAAGATTGAATCCTATAAAATAGTCGTTGGACATTCTCCCTTGCCCACTAATAATAATAATTTTTGTAGGAATACCCGTTCTAGGGTGCACACCAGCTTTACCTGATGTGCCCCTCTTCAGGTGACTAACTACGTTATTAGGGTGTTTGGATAGTTGGGAAGGATTGTCCGAGGGCTGATAGTATGACTCAATCCCAGCATTCGCTTTTACGACTGAGGAAAACCTCGGAAAAAACCTACAGTCAGGACTGCCGGTGGCCGGAATCGAACCGGCGACCTCCCGAATTAGAGTCTCGCGTCTTACCGCTGAGCCACCTCTATCGGTCCTTGCCCACTGTAACCAGATACCTATCTGGACATGTTGCTGGTTCCTACGAAGAACTATTATTTTATGAACTTGTTATAAACTTTCGTTGTACGGTTTTATTTTGTGTAGAGAAGTTGTTCTATACACAGCGTGGGTTGTTTGTACCGCAAAGTTGACATAAATTTAAACTTTTGTGTTTATGAACGTGATATATACAAGGAAGTAAACCTATTTTGTAAACTAGCAAAGCGCTTAATAGGAAACCACATTGTTAGGAAGAAACTTTAGTTTTAATAATATTTGTTTTGTTTTGAAAGATTACAGAGGGCCATAGAGCGAAAGTATTATTAAACATGTGGTAAAACGCTTAATTAATGTTCTGTGAGAAAGACGGTATAAAATAATATAGAATGTTGAACGATTGGCACAATCACGTTTTGATTGAAATTTGAAAACGAAAAGCATATTATGGGTATACCCGGTCAAAGTACAAACTGAAATATACTAAAATGCATGCTGAGCTTTTCCATGTCAGTGGATAAAATGATGGATTTTTGTGTGCAGTTTAACCATCTTCTTTTTTGCGTATATTTTAATCTTCATTACATTTGAATCTAAATGCAGTAAATCACAAACAGACACAAAAGTAACATTCAAAGCGCTCATTTTAATATTGGAACGGTTTTGAAATCTAATATCATATCCTCGGAGTTTACATAAATCCTAGATTCCCAGCACAATATATTCTCTATCTCAATCCCACTCAATAAAGTAGATTTTATACTGTTTGCATTTGGTCCCTTTGCACTACTTGTTATACGTTTTGTATTAATATGCTTATATCCATCTGTGCTATCTGCCATTGGTAATAAATGGCAAACGACCACTGTTGTTCACGGATGCATACACATTTTACCATAAGCTCAGGGGCTTACATTTAAGCGTTCGGAGTTTAACTTTAATCCAGGTCACGATAATAATGTAGATAGTGTATATTACAGAAGTTTGAGTTGCCTCTACTAATATAATGGATGCACGTTGTGTTCAAACTTCAAAGGCAATGGACATATACCAACTCAATCGGATAAATTTAACTACGTTCGCCGTTGCCTTCTGTATGATCCTCTAAGACCGTATTGGATTTATTTACAAAGCTTTGCCATGTAGTGATGGAGTAATGGTTTAGACAACGTGTACGGTGCACATGGTTTATTATTTTATGTTATACCTATTCAGTTCTGAAAACTGATTTACTTTTCTTTGGATGCTAAAAATTCCATTCCCGCTGAGATTCGGAAGTCAAATTTTACTCGTTTGCATATGAATTAAAACATTTTTCTTATAGGATACGATTTTCCACCATCTCCTCATTTGCATCGTCAATCTATACTACGTTTCTGAAGTTCCTGCTCTAGCTCCGAAGACTTTTTTTCAACTTGATAAAAGTCTTATGTAATTTCTCTAAAATAATTTTCGACAAATTTCACAACAAACGTTTTCCACCTCTTGGGGTATGGTTTTGTTATAGACCCTTTACATTGAAAGTCAACCGTTTAGGTATAGAAAATCCCCTCCCAGAATCAAACTCCTGTTACGCCACTGGATTCGAGACGATTAGTATCCAGCACGAGCTTGCACGGGATTGAAACACCCGATTGGACTGATCAGATTGGAATGATTCTGAAAGGTAGAACGAGTGTTTATGTTTCTCGGAGGCGACATAGTATTTGTGATGTTTAATCCTAATGCGGTAATATCGTGATGGAGCTGTGACGTATACAGGTATGTTTTTTTACTGACCAGACTCTATACAATCGGTGCGTGTTTGGTTATGTAAATCAGTAGAACACTCTCGCAGCCTGTAATATTTTCTTCAAAAACAGAAAATATGGCCTCATACATAATAATATAACGGTACTCCATAAATTGACTCGTATGAAATCCAACAGTTTGACACCGTTATGACGAGCGTGTACGGCACACGTCACGTGTTTGGGGGTTTAATTACTGATTTCTAGGAAGGATTAAGGTCCGGCTTCGTCTAACTATATTATCAGAAGATCAAGTAATTAAAGAAACATTTTTCTTGAAAATAAAATTTAGGAAATTATCTTCATAATATATTCT
The DNA here is from genome assembly GCA_945910005.1 of Isoperla grammatica. Lineage (NCBI taxonomy): Eukaryota > Metazoa > Arthropoda > Insecta > Plecoptera > Perlodidae > Isoperla > Isoperla grammatica. The sequence goes on from OX246740.1 coordinate 46,831,286, forward strand.
TATGAGATCACGCGGCCTCCAATATGACCAAAGGCAACGTTATGAAGGTCGGGAAATAAATATATGTTATAAAATACATATAGGTTGTGTTCAAAATCAAAGTGCTAAATATTTAAAATCAAAATACTATTTAAACGTACATCTATACTTATGACTCATTCTATAGTTGGTCCTACTGTGGACCTCATAGCAAGTATAATGTTAATTAAAATCAATATTTGATACACGGCCAGATATATTGACATTGTCCAATCAATCTACGGACGGATGTATAATTTCAATATTTTTCCCCTGTCCGATATGTTCTAGAACTTTCTGGTAACAATTCTCGCCGTCCGCAGCGCTGTCGGCGTTATTAGGGCCACGACTATGTATATACTTCGTGTGAGATTTACTGTTTTATTCAACGGTTGTTGTATTTATGTGTGGCAGAGTTGAGCGAAACGAGGAAGGGTTGATTGTACAACGGATAATACTGTAATACATCCAATTTACACCGGAGTGAAGCGTGATTGATTTATTTTAAATGACCATAGTCATCAATCTCGTTCGCAATCATACTATCGCTACTTTTTATTAGGCGGGGCCGAAGATATTTATGTGTTGAAGCTAGAAGTAGGTGTTCCATGAATAGCGATTGTAATAATCGTTTGTTATTAACTGTATTCAGCTACGATTTACCAATTCATAGTTCCCACGTGACGTCACAGCGGCCATGATTGCGACACAATTGAGGAGAACCAATCCTAGATCATTGGCAAATACTATTCAAATGTAATGAATAGGTTTAATTTATAATTTTAAAAGTAAACAGAAGTATAACAAAAATATAAAATTACCATACATATCAATTTTATTTAAAAACTATGCTGTATTATAAAGAACTAAGAATGTCTGTGTTCTAATACAACAGCCTTCAATTGTTTCTCCATAATATACTAGAAATGAAATATACCTAACTAGTCTCCTTTAGAAACGTACTGTACCAGCTTGTTACAAGCTGCCAACATGGCTCTAATTATAGGAATATGTGTGTCCTACCTTAAAAACAATGTTGGCATTATGAAATTTTACGTTTACTACCCCAAACATTGGAAATACCCTTTTTATACCATATTTTATATTAAAAATTGCCATTTACAAACTATTAGCTTCTAAAATTTGAAAAAAATCTGAAAAACAAAAGACGGATTGAGGTATAAAATGGCTAATCCAGAAATAGTCCACTATTGAAAAATATGGGGGTAAACCCTCCCGGAACGTAATTATTTCCCTCTTTTGTTAAATGTAAAAAAATATATCACGCCGTTTAAGGTAGTATTTATAAACTTTTACGAGTTCTGATTTAACCAAAAACTGCGCGCATCCTTCCAGCCCACGATCGTATCATCAAATTATCAGTGGCGCTAATTAAACGTACTGCAATTATAAGTTGAATACCACGATGTGCCCGTGCAGTGCGCTCCGCTCGACCCGCGCGACCGCGTGGGACACAGCCTGGCAAGAGCTCTCGCGCGTCCTGATTGGTTCCCGGGCTCTGACCCCCACCCCCTCACACTGCTTCCCGCTCATGTCCACGCGTGTTACGGTGGTAGATTGGATTGTTTAGTGTTTGGTTAGCTTTTTTCACTATTTAAACTGTGTTAAGTTTAACTGTAAGATGTTGATATATTTTCTGTGAACGACTAGGTGAGTAATAATGATTGTATTTTAATCAAATATTTACTGGCATCATGAGTGTCAACTTTAATCAAAGTTTATGCATCGTCTGCCAAGTGAAATGCTGGGAGATAATAGTGCAAAGCTTGCTCTCGACGGTAAGCATTACTATAGCAATGCGGGCCCATAAAATTACATTGCAAGTCTTATGGTCTGTGCTCATTACATGGAATTTCTTCGAGAGAGAAGTCTTACTACGTACAACGAAATAACTCTTGCGATGGCTGAAGACGATTCAGATAATGTCTCACTTTTTGAAAGTGAAGAATTATATAAACATATTATGAAAGACTTCAGGTTTTCCGTGAAGGACAACCCAAACTTCGTGTTTTGGCTACAATATATGGACATGGTATCTATCCTACTAATGTTCACACGTTCTGAGCGGGATGGCATCTGGGACTTGTATGTCATTAGTTTCACGGCGATGCTGCCATGGTTATAATGCACTATGACCAGTGTTGAATTCAGCTATGATCCCGGGGGGGCGAAGCCCCCTCGGGAATTGTCATTCGCCCCCCCGGGAATGAATTGGCTACAAGCTCTATATATATTACTTTATTTTGAAATGGCACGGAAATAATGCTTTGAAGGTTTAATAAGTTAATACATTTTTCTGTGTGTCACAAAAGTATGTGACAAGAGAGCTAAAACAAGCATTAAAAAGCAGAGAAGGGCCAGGATTATCTAAACTACGTCTCAAATTCTACTGGGCATCAAGTGGTTTGTTGAACATATATTTTTGTTTAAATAGTTATCAGAGAACACTTGGACAGTTTATTAGTTAAAGTGATGTGGGAGCAGCAGTGGTTTTGAAAATTCCACCCCCCTCCCCCCCCCCCCGCTCATTCGATGTCTACACCCCCGGGATTTGAAATAGCCCCCCCGGGGACAAAACTCTTAATTCAACACTGACTATGACCACACAAACTACTCGAAATGGGGACCTGTATGGCTGAAATGAACCAATTGCCTCAAGAAGTACTGACTGAGTTTAAAGCTGGCAACTTTGTGGTCAAAGGAACTAATCGAAAGTTTAACCAAGTAGATCCTGACCACAGTCTAGAGTGGATAAATGGTGTGGCGAAAGATAGTGGGGGATTGATTGGCATTGCTCAAAATACAAATGCCCTCAATAAATGGCACCTGTGTTTCAACGTTAAATCTATGATGTCTGCTCTCACAAAGCGAATGATTTTACAGTCAGAAGACAATGATGTGATTCATAATGAGTCTACACGCAGCAGAATCGCACATGATAGAACAACAGAGTAAAAAATTCTGTCCCTGTTTGATCGTTACAAAATATTTTCTCTTGATAACGAAAATCGCACAATCTTACAAAATCCTGTAACTAAAGATTTGGCCACAGATGAAATCCAAGAGTCCTTGATAAATGCTTATGCAAAGGGTAAAAGTCAACTTCTGTCATTCGTAAATACCCGCCTTGTACCAGAAGAGAGAACAACGTTCCACGACACAATTACAAAAAATAAAGCCCCGACTATGGCAACACTATATCAGGTACTTACAAGAAATCAAACTGATAAACAAGAGATTGTTAGAATAGACCGAAGCATTCTTCATCGTATACTTACATCATACAAGGCTGGCCGAAAATTTGACTTACCTCAAACATGAACTGATGAAAGTACCAATGTCACTGTTCGAAATGAACGGACAAATTCGTTCGGGGTCAAAAGGAATATTAGCACAAGAACTAAAGAAAAATGTTGATTGTCCCAATCCAATTCCTTTGAATGGCTATTCCTGCCTCATAATTGATGGTCAGGCTTTAGTTATGACTATTGGAAAGCCACAGTCTGCTAAAACATTTGGGGATATTGCTGATTGCTTTGTCAGAGCTGTGCAAATACAAGCGACGGGATATGATAGAGTGGACGTTATATTCGATCGGTACTTAGCAGATTCTATTAAATTAACAACACGTCAAAAGCGAACTAAGGGTTGTATACCAAGAAGACGCGTAATTGAAGACAGATTAGTACCAGCTCCAGCTAAATGGAACGACTTTATGGCTCTGGCAAAGAACAAAGAGGATCTTTCGTGTTTCCCTGGAGAGCAACTACTAAGCAATTTCTCTCAAGATAAAGCTTAGTTGTGGCAGCAGCCTTTACCGACGAAGAAGTAAGATGTAATAATGACATTAACGTTGATCATCTCGCTAAATGGCACGAAGAAGGTGACACGCGTTTGATTCTTCACGCGCTGGATACTGGATTTGAAACTGTTGTAGTCATGGCCAACGATACAGATGTATTTTTGCTTTTGTTGGCATATTGCAATAAAATATCCGCCACCTACGTCAGGCTTGACAGGGACTAAACAAACGATGCTATGTGCCCATTAAACTTGTAGCTGAAACACTGCCATTTGGCTCTACTGATTGTCTACTAGCCTTCCATGCTATCACTGGGTGTGATAGCACCTCTTTCATCTTTAACCATTTAAAGAAAACATCATTGAAAGTGTTTTGTCACATTTCTCGCTTCTTGAAGGGTTGGGTGAGAATGATCTTACTACAGAGAAACTGTAATCTTATGTTTAATTATTGGCTTACACTCATTACAAAACGGTTTGTATGCATGTATCATGATGATTCGAGAAGGGTGATTAGCATAAAACATATTGAGATTTGATTATGTCAAACAATGTTTGCAGTTTGTACAACTTTGAGGTATGTCGTCTCGTTCATTAACATTTAGGGGTTAAAAATGTCATGCGCACAATCAATATGTGAACGATCATTTTTAATGTGTTAGGAAAACATTGTTTATCTTTTTAAAACATGTTCCTAGGACAATAATAACAAAAAGTGTAGTGCATTTAGCAAGCAACGCTAATCATCCCTTCAAAAGTATTTTTAGGGGTGAAAAAGTGATTTCACAACTTGCTTACATTGGTTTTAGAAATTAGAAAATTTAAGTCTGTAAATACAAGTTTAAACATTGCTTGTAACAAGCAAGGGCACAAAGCTTGAAAATTAACCAAATATTTAGGGGTTAAAAATGTGGTGCGGACAATCAAGATGTGAACGATTATTTTTAATGTGTTAGGTTAGCATTGTTTATCTTTTTAAATCATGTTCCTAGGGCAACAAATACCAAAAGTGTAGTGCATTTAGCAAGCAACGCGCATCATCCCTTAAAAAGTCGTTTTAGGGGTGAAGAAGTGATTTCACAACTTGCCAACATTGGTTTTTGACTTTAGCACATTAAAGTCAGTAAATGCAAGTCTTAACATTGCTTGTAACAAGCAAGGGCACAAAGCTTGAAAATTAACCAAATATTTCTAGTCTACCATGGCAACGTCAAAGTTTGATCACAAATGTGGCCGCCACGCGCAAAGATGTGACGTACGTGCAACCTATGAATACAGGAATTCGACGCCTGTGCGAATGTACCTATTGCAAATTACGTATAGCCTATACAATTCAAAGTAATGATAAATCTCAACCCACTGAAAATTAGATCTGGTTACTGAGTGGGTAGACAATACACTCAGATTTATAAATTTGTTAATTAATAATTTCAAGGCGGGTAAACACAGAAAGTGTACAGTGTTAAAATCAACTGTTATTGAAATTAGAAAATTTATGAGAGAAACAAATTATCCGTCTCTCAGTTCACATGAATGACTTTGCATTCTATGAATGGTTTCAATTTAATTAATTCAAGTTTTGTATTCGTTGTTAATTTCGTAAATCAAAACATTGGTCTCTCTTGTCGCTACCAACATCACGTTATTTGGACCCTTGAGACAACCTCACTTCTAGGTTTACCGAAACTCTTATAATAGGTTGCACGTGGATTAATATGTGCGCGTGGTCGCCATCTTTGCGACCTGACGTACTTTCGTTGGTATGGAGAAACAATTGGAGTATGTTGTGTAATTACCTTTTGCAAAACAGCGTAGCTCCTTCAAATTCACCATGATATGAAAATAAAATTGGTATGTGTAATAATTATTGATTTTTTGTAACTCTATAAAACTTTTTGAAATACTTTTGACTGGAAAATAATATCCGCCAATGTCCTATCATGGCCGCTGTGTCTATCAAGTAGACATTGATTCTGTAAAAAACCAAAGCGCTGACTCAATTATCTAAATGTGTGTTTGCTTGATGGATTGACTGTGGGTATATTAGATCATAGGCCGTGTGTAATTTGTCATTCACAAAATTTCGCGAGGACAAACGAATAATTGCCCAAAAATTGATCAATTTATATTGTAGCCGTGCAGCAATCATTATGAATAAATCGTGCCCTACTTGCGTGGGTAATCCTATTGAATCGTTTCGGGTTTATATTTACAAAGCGAAACTATACTAGCTTCAAAGAGAATCATGTTTATGTAATGAGGAACGAATGATTGCTGGGCTCTCTGTTGTAGGACTCAATTCCAGTATTTTTCGTTATGGCTGAGAATAAAATCGACATTTTAACAAAATTGTCTGAGATTTTCCTCAAACGGTTGAAATAGACACATTTAAAAAATCACACCACCTCATTCTGATCATAATTTCGAAATTGTAATCAATTAAATTTAGTGTATAATATTTGTTAACAAATCATAACTGCTTGTAGTTTCGTAGCATCCATATTACTGGTTTATTCCGGAAACTTAAGTTACGTAAACCATATTCAGCTTATTACATCTTGACATGGATAAAATGCGGTAAACCATGAGTGTCTATACATATTTACGAGACTAATATGGTCTTACGCGAACGATTTCCTATAAAATTCCATTACATTCAGGTGGGTACAATATGGTTTAATTGAGAATTTTGATGCCATATATTAATATTGGTTAAGCCTTGCGGTGTACCGTCTATTCAGTGCACCACACCCTAAGGCAAGTTTGTGCATAATTCTGTCAAGTTGGCTACACTGTTATTATTGCTGTTGGATTATCAAGGGAGTTATGCAAATACACGGGCGGTGGATGTTTTATCATGTTTTTATAGCAACAGCTGTTCAACGTGTTTGAGGTTGTGTGCTTGTACAGTCGGCTGTCATAAACAGCTTTCGACTGTCACATCCAAACCTAGCAATAGGGAGTATTCACGTGACGTCACATCGGCCATATTGGAGGCCACCTATAGTACTATTTCAAGTTTCATATAAAACGAATAATATTGTTTACGGGGAAATACGAGAGTTTAAACACGTATATCCCCCGATAAAGTTTACGGAGATGATTATTTGTGCCATTGTAAACAACAAAAAGAGTGGCCAAAATAAGAGAGTCTATATTTATGTTGCTTTTCAGTGATAATAGCAAACGAAAGTTGGAGAACAGTTGAACTTCAACCAAACGCCAGCTGAAACATAGCAACAATGAACTACCAATCTCATGCCGATGCCCAATATGTGAATACACCTATACGCGATCAATAGATAATTTGTAAACGATAGAATATCCAAATTCTATTTTATGGTAGTGTGCTTATTTAATTGCTTCGATGAAATATGGTTGCGGGCCCGGTTCTATATTTAGTTAAGCGAATAATACCTGTCAAATTCTAGTGTTGTAGTTATTTATTTAGAGCTTAGTTCGGCTACACGATTACGGGTGCGTAGGCCTGTATCCTGTATCCATTGTAGACGTCGTAAACGAATTGCTCGTATATTAACGCTTCAAAATAATGTATGCAATGTATTTTATGTAGGCTCTACCTTATTTAAAATTTGTGTTTGTAATGGAGTATGTAGAAAATAAATACACATATATTTATTGATGTTTATTGGTATGCCTGTGTCCTACGCTAACGTGTTGTACAGAACTCAAAAGTTAATTTGTAAAATTCTACAACTCAAAAAAGATGTTTGCCTTTTTCTTAATGCTCAAGCTTGAGTTATGAGCTTTACTGATTTAAAAGTTAAGTAATAACGCATGTATAACACATGCGTTCACTCCATCATATTTATGTCACACTCGATCATACCAATCCATTGTCGCGCATCGTCTCGATGCCCCCGTTGCTTCTGTATTAACTGAGACTTTAGCCGTCAAGCCCCATCAATCTTCTAGCGTCAGTCAGTGTTCAATGGTGGACGGTATAAAAACGCATCAAATAGAGAGAGAGGAAATAACAAAAAATGTCCGTTTTTTGTTGTTATCAAAATCGATTAAGAAACCTCCCAGGGGTGAATGTCTTAATCGATTCTGATCAAATTGATTAATTTTGAAATTGATTGTCAGTCAATGTTCAATGGTGGACTGTATACAAACGCATCAAATGGAGGGAGGAAACTTAACAAAAATGTCCGTTTTTTGTTGTTATCAAAATCGATTAAAAAGTCTCCCAGGGGTGAATGTTTTAATCGATTCTGATCAAATTGATTAATTTTCGAAGAATGAGAATATCAAATATCAGAAAACGTATTCCTAGATTGTGTTTTTGGTGGAGGTGCCGGGTAGTTATGATTAATTCCTTTACGTTCAAACATACTTTAATAAACATAGGTCTACTCAATACTCCCGTATTTTTTGTACTATAATACAACATTTCTAGATAATATCGGCCTACTTGTTGCATAACATTCTTGTTTTTTCGGTAACAACACATTAATGCTTATAAATCATTTTGTGACAATGTTTTTGTATCCTTCAAAGTCCTATAAGAACCAATATAAAATGATAATTTGTATACTTGTCCCGAAACAACTTAACGGATGCCGATGCGTTCATCATAGGTGAGTAGTTACTTCCGACCAACCATAGCGATCAGTAAATTTGCAATCTGGGCTCTATGGTTGGTCACGAATTTCGTGTCTATGATAAAATCATTTCGAGACCGTAGCCTACTTAGATGGATTCGCATTATCGAAATGGCATACACAAAATTAATTTTCGTATTTTTAACGTCGTTAATCTTTATTTGGTAAGTTTTTCTTTATTCTGCATTTCAACAGATTTTTTGATCCATCCTGAACCAATTTACATTGTTAATAATTACTTATCGTGTCGTGAAATGATTTGCATAGACGTTAATAAATTGCAGGAAGCTTCGCGTGTGCTCGTCTTCCAATTAGCCGATGGTTCTCGCCCACGTCTCGACGTTGAGTCCATCCACTCTATCATGCACGCGAATAACTGCGCCGTTCTCCAAGAAAACATGACCAATGTACACTTAACTGACCTGATTCCAAGGAAAGGGGTGCGCGTGCAATGTGCTTCGTCGAGGGGATGATAAAATAATAGAGAACGAAAGACATGCAGGATAGTTGTTGATTTATTCGTTTTCGTTCTACAGGTATGCGATTTGATTTGAGATAAAATATAGTTTTTTTTATCTATAACATCTTTTTTCTCGTTTTTTGTGTTCATCCATCACAAACCATTATCTTGGATTATTTGTTGCAAAGTTTTCGCTCTTTGTCTGTCTCTGTTATTTATTTTCATCGTCAAGTTGCCTTTTGCTTTTTGTGGTTCTCTTATCTTAAATTTTCCCTCAGTTAGTTTTGTTGAAAAATGTATCGTTCCAATTTTTTTACAACTGTTTGTTCATCTACGTCTATAAAACATCTTGTTTTTAAATTTATTTACATGTATTAAACAATGCGGATATAAGACTTGCATGGTTGGTGTATATAAGTGTATATAAAATATTTTTGAGCATAGTAAGTATATAAAATATAATTTAAACGTCGATTTGAGGTAAGATTTGAAGGGTAATAGCAGACAAACAACGAAAACAGAGATTTTATTGATGCATTCATAATTGATTTATTTCAAATACACTTTTCTAAATACCTATTATTTTAATACATATGAGTTTTAATTAAATTAATTAGGTAATCTTTACATTAACTCCCTATCCCCGAGTTTTTCCCCCGCGTGCATGCGTGCGTGGTATGTTTCAGTGCGTGACTGGGTTACGTTTGAGGTTTTATGCCTGTTTGTAATTACTTAATGTGGAATATTCGCCATCAATTATTTTAATTAGTTTGGTATGGTTGTCAATAAAGGTCACGTTATCCTATTTAATGACTTAACGTCCATAAGAAAACATTCAGAAATGATATTTGTCTAATTGTATTTATTTGAAAATATATAAGTTTAAAACAAAACAATATACCAACAGCAAGAAATGCAATAAAGCCCCTTCTGCACGTTTGTGGATCTGTAGGTTATCATTACAAGACATACTAGTTCAACCCCTACGAATTTGTATGTATTGAATATATCATAGACGACACGAGTAGCTGGGTAACCTACAGCCTTCGATATCCATGTTGTACAATCGTGAATTTTGACGCTATTTTTCAAACAAAAAATGCAATACCGTGCAAATGAAATCTTATTGTTGAGTTTTTTGAAAAATTCACTCGAGTACAACAATATAAAAAACAAATACAAGCCACAAGTTATCAACAAAACGACAAATAGCTTATACCATAAAAACTACCCTTCATTTCATATTTAGTCACTTTATACGCTTGTTCCCTATACACTGTATAATTAATGTATCTTCTGTTGTAAACATGTAGAAACTGTAAGCTTTACCATGCGATGGCTTGGTATTAAATATTTGTTATTTCAGGGTAAATAATAAAGTTGCTGCAGCGGGTTTGTTGTGTTTGTTTTAATTCCGTTCCGTTGGCTGTGGTTGGGCGAGTTTTCTCTCAAGGGAAAACCCACGCAAAGAACTCGAAAACATATAGTGCAAAGAACTTCACACTACAGAAAGGACTGTAGCCAATCCCTAGGGTGTTTACCACACAAGCCTGTGTTGGTTTTTCAGTTCGTTACAAACGTGGAACATTATTCTCTGTTTTTACTTTGTACTAAGGTAACCATGCATATAACGATGGATGTAATTCAGTGGTAGGACGCGATACTTTAATTCGGGAGGTCAATTAATTAATTAATTACTTGCGAGCTTCTTTCCCTGTTACAAATAATATTTGTATATGTTTTGTGCCCTTACAAAAATAATATTAGATTCGTCTATTGTTCTTTTCTGTTCATCTATCGAATCAGATCCATCCTCCTTGGATCCATCACACATCACCCGGGTAATCATAATGGGTAATCCAGTTGGGGGTTTGACGGGTTGGGGTTGGGTGTTTGGGGGAGGGGGGGGAGGGGGGTGTTGGACGGCAAACTCGATGTAATTTGAATTCATCAAAGTCCATTAAATTTCCGCTAGAGGCATTCAGGAGTTTAAAGAGCTAGAAAGCCTATATATATACCTCTGGACACTCTACAAAGAGCCCCCTCTAATGTATCCTGTAAACTGGACAATTAACTGCTACTAATTATTTAGCCAGCCGTTAACTACCAGTGTAGAAGTTTTGCAAAGCAATTAATTAAGTTTGAATTAACTTTGGGGTACTATACCTACAATTAATTCCCTAATTAGAATCCTGCACGTGTATTTGTACTAGTTTTGAATTCGGGAATTCAATTTGTGTTGTGTTGTGTGTGTAATTTACAATTTATTGTCACCAAAACTCATTAAATCAATTAATACTTATACTAAAAGCTGACTAAGCAATTATATACACTTTCATAAAATTGCATAGCGGTCTTCGCAGAAACCATAGATTCGTGGATATTTGTTTGACCTGCAGGTGAAGCAAAATGGCTGATATCAGTCTGTATATTGACGTGCCGCATTAACATTGTGCGCACTGTCTTCATTCTGTTTGCATCTCGAATAAACCCCACGCAAACCACCGCGAAACCAAAGAACTCGAGACTCGAAGACTCTCCAACTCTTTTAGATCTCACGCGAGATGACACAAAGCCACGTGATTGGCTGTTATAAGTTGCACGATGGCTGGCTGGCTGCGAGTTTTACTGTGATAGATTTGTTTTTCTTGTTTTCACGCCACATCGTGACGCTAATCTTGTAGGTATACCATCCTGCTTGCATGTCATGTTTCTTGCGACGGTAGCTCCAGTTACTAACGGTGCAATCTTGAACTAATATTTTAACTGTGTTATATCTATACTTGTGTACGTAATTCATTTGCGTATGTGCTTGTTCCTTCTAGTTGCACGGATTCAAATTTAAATGCAAATCAGAAGTACTGAATTAACTTCTAAAATTGAAGTAAAAGTAAAGAGAGGTACCTTACCCGCGAAATTAGTAATTATAGTAACACACCATCATTGATTATTTTTTTGACACGGGTGGATTCCTGAAAAGATTTAACTTAGCTTATCTTTAATGTCCATGAACCCTGCCACATTATTCAGCTAGGTCTTACTATTAAGATCTTTGTACATAGTAGTGACATTGATTGAAGGCGCGAAGTTGTATATGACTCTCAATAAACACGCTCGGTGCGCCACATGGCATGTGTGTGCTCGGTTATTTAGCCTTACGTCACGTACATACGGACTGCTTTATGATTAGATAGGGCTCGTGTGGTGACGGCAAATGTATACGGACAAACATAGAACAGGTGATTTGGTAGTTATGATTATTTTCGTACCGGTAAATGTGGCTTAGTGGTAATTTACACGAGATTGTAATCTGCGTGGTCGGTTGTAGGATCGATCGAATTTTATCCTTTTTTCATCGGGCGTAAGATGAAAGCTGGGATTAATCTGTATTGGATATCCCTTTGGGCATTCCTTCCACAATATCCCAATGATGCGTAGTTAGCCTGAAAAGGACATATCAGCTATAGCTGGTATACACCCCACAGCAGAAATTTCAACACAAAATAGGCTATTATAATGGCTTTGGTCCTGGACTTTTTATCTTATTTTGAAACTTTAAAGGATTAAATTCTACTACTGAAGACATTACGCACACATTTTGTTTTAAATACATATTGGGCTAGCTTGAAATATGTTACTTATGTTTGATGGCTTATGCTTTCATAATATATATTAAGTGGGTTTCGCCTAGCCTTAAGTTTGTGGGTATTTAACAATCATATGAGCGCAAAAAGTTAAAATGCAATGTTATAAGGACTGCGCGGATGCTATCTCTGGAAATAAAGAATGATACAACATGCAATTTCCTAAAACGAAAACATTTTCCAGAGTACTTTGAGAATGTGACGATGTTGTCGTTAACTTGCATTGCATGCATTCTCACCACAGCTTGGTCGTTACACAGCACATGAAACACGTGACCTGACCCCATTACTGTGTAATGTAATCGTAATAGTCACCCTATGACCTTCAAATCTCGCTGGGAATCCCCTTGAATGATCTATAACTTCTCATCATAAATATTGATAAGACCGTCTGTTTGTTTGCGTGCAGACAGGTGGGACCAGTTTCAAAGTTAATGAGAATTGTGGCTGAAGACAAATATTAGTGTCTGACTAGCTATCTGGGTAGTTTAAATTACAAAACTGATTTACAATCTAGGATATCCTGGAGATGATTACCTATGCATACAAGGTGGATAACTTCACAATATATCTTCTTCTTCCGTGTTCTTTTATTGAAATAAAACTCTTTTTCTAACGAGCTGATACTAAATCATTCACGATATTCTATAGTACTTTATCGTCAGTCGTTATCACTTTTACAAACTTGTCCGGTCCAGGGTTGGCTGCAGGGGTAGGTGCAGGGTGGCTGGCAGGGGTGGGGCTCGTGGTGACTGGTGCCCGTAAAGAGGGCTCTCGTGCATATCTTTTATCATCTCATTGATAATTCATCATTGTCTCTATCAATTAGTAACATTTTCGTCTGTCTCTCTTCTTATTTTCATTCAAACCAGCCCTTTTTGCTACTTGAATGCCCACCAACCCCGAACCCTTTAACGTGGCTCCCCTTATGACGTCTCGGATACTTATTATGGATCTGACTCGGCTGACATAATACCCTATGCTTAGTTCATTATAAAACAACAACTACAATACCGCCTGATTGCCCTTGTTGCATTGAATGGTGTCGACACTCCGTAACATAATACTGGATGACAAATCGTATGTGGATAGAAGTATGGAGTATGTTTCAAGAAAGCTCCGTCTAAACGAGAAGTGCATGCGAATCATATGATTGCAAAACAAGTATGAGCCATATAACAAGAGGTATTGGATTTGATTCTTGCACAATACATGTATTATCATCCTGAGCATAATGTATCAAACAATCATTACTAGAAAAAATGTGTAGGCGAAATGTCAAAGCTGTACGATAAAAGAGACGTAAACATCATGGCACGTATACACAATGCTTTATACAACGATATCGTATAAGTACTTTTATATTAAGTTTCATAAAAAGTGTTTGAATATACTTACATTCAACCAGAAGTGATGTGACGAGAAGCCATGCACAGAAGACGGATAATGAAAGACGGATAAAGAAGGATTTCATACAAACAACCGCCATAGAATTGTTGATGGGATTTCAAAAGAAATCTTTCTTTACAGCGTATGCATATTATATGCTCTTATATAACATGAATGCTGTTAGCATTTCTCTATGCAAAGAGCAATATTTAAAGTAAAATTTCACATACATACAATCTGCACTTATTCATGAGCAGTTCTTTGTGTTGGTACTATAGCACGCTATTTCGCAGTTAATCTATCACCAAAATAACTCCTATCTACCGTCACTCGTCAGCGCTGGCTTTACTGTACAGAAAATATCTAAATAATAATATATTATGATGTGGTTACCCTAAAAATAAAATAAATTAACGAGAACACGTTTTTAATTCACGTGTGTTTGGGGTCGCGTTGTACTTGGTCGTATTGTATTATTTAATAACGCATAGAACTAATTGTTCGCATGGAGTAATGAAGTAAGTTGCAGAAGTTGTTTCAGTAGCACTTACATTGATGAACCTCTAAACCGTATAGATAATTGATGCAATTAGTTACCTAATAGCATATAATTGCTTCGCATTAATGCTTGCATTTAAGTACCATCTAACTCTAGGTGAACATAAAGGCATCATAAAGCGTCCTCTTCATTCGTCTTTGTATAGCTAGACCAATAGGTTGTATACTATAAGGTATTTGGCTAGACCATCTTACGATTATCATACCATATTATCTAGGAATACCACTTTGATCCTTACTTAGAATTATACATCATACAAACGAACATTCTAACAGCTCTGATCATTAATTTTAACACACTTTCAAAGTTAATTCAATATGTGGTATACGATGAACTATTATGCATAAAATAACGTAGAATTGATGGATTTCCACTGTGGTTGAGTTCGTCTGTGACCATATATCTAATCCTTTATAAAAATCTAAGGATTAGTTGAAAACTTCTTTCGTGGAAATACATTTCACTCTTTAAGAGAATGAATTCCTAAAGTAAACTTTAAAATCTTTTCCAAATTACGGTACTGATTTGTAGCTGTATCTCTACATTTCAAGTGTTTTTATTTACTGATTTATTGTAACGTGCTTTCATTGCGTGTATACCATGTGGACGTGTTTATTTCATACATTATATTAAATGATTTAAAAAAAAAGAAAAAGTCTTTTAATAGCTCCGCGATTGGTCACAGTCCGATCGAGCCATATCGTCTAGAGTTAAGAATCCCGTACAAGGTATCGATTTGTATAATCATCCTTCAACTTCGTCGATTATCCACTAACAGTTTCGAATAACTATATGTATTAATAAAATCGCAAAATAACATAAACAAAATATGTCTCCTGATTACCTTATCTACCACATCCGTGCTTGCTAACAGCCGTGACGGCAGCGTCTGTTGATAAGAACACACCATCGCTGCAGAGGATATAAATAACTTTTGGTGCTTTAAATTGTTTCAAGAGTGGAAAAAGTAGTGAAGTATCCCAAGGGTGTTCTCGTACGTTTTCTTATGAATATTGTCTAGTCTTGGTAACAATTTCTTTTACGGTTATATCAGAAACTTTTGAAATGCTTCTGTGAAAAACATTCAGCAAGTTTTTATAGGAGTTTTGGGAACTTAAAACTGTTTAAAGAGAAATTCTTTACCTGGTGGTATGGTTATTGTAATATACCTACACTTTTCGTCCTTGAAAATATTTTTAAGTGGTAATCCAATAATTTTCCATTGTTTTTATTATCCACATGAAATATGTAATAACACATTTAAGTAATATTCTCTCTATTTTGAAGACCGTTGCGAGCTAGCATTATTATGCCAAGTAAAATAAAAAATGTTGATGTCCTTCCACGTTGAAACTTGCCGGTAACGGTAATCGCAATAACAGTATAACTGTCAGCAATCTTATTGGTTGATGACAACCTAATCTCACAATGTAAGTGGCATCTTAACAGTAACGTAGAAGTTTGCAAACTTCATAGTTTGCCCTCATCGTCCATTGCACATTTTCTTGTTGTCTACTGTTGGTTGTTTGTTTACGTTTTTGTCGAAACGTTTTAAAATTGAATGTGTTTTTCTTCCCATATAACAACATGCTTGAATGTAAAGTTTAAGGTTTGTATGCCAGCTCTGATTGGTTGAGGCAGAAAATTAAAACTCTGTGAATGTAGATTATTAAGAATTTAGAACTGGTGACAGGTTGGCGGTTCACATAAAACCTAAGAATTTAAGAGCTTCAACGAAGATGAAAAACTTGATTGAGCTATTTGGTAAATGCGCATGGCCTTTTATTGTCTTTGGTCGTTTAGGCATTAATTTGATTTAAGTTTTTCACTTTGAATTCCAAGTATGCTAGGCCTACTTATTGCAAGGTGCTTAACAGTGCAAATCACAAGTATCGCCACAAATATTAAATTGTCGTGGGCGTGTGCACGTTTGTACATGTGTCGGATAATTTTCCCTTAAGGCGGTATGCACACACAACTGTCAGACTTAGGCTGTGTCTCAAATCGATGTTTTTCGCTAGTCGACTAGCGTAGCTGACTAACCTAACAATTAGTAACAATTCATTATAACAATTGGTAATTGTTGTGTTAGGTGGCGAAGTAGGCGAAGCAGACCAAAAATAGAGATTTGAGATACGCCCTAATTACAGGATGTGTTGCTATGGACTTGTTTTATTACATGCTATTTTCCATAAGAACAAACTCCATAGCAACCATAAACGACTCTACATTCCACCCTAAATAATCCAGATTCTAGACCAAACTTTAATTGGTTCGTTCCATAAATTGTCAACGTGGCCGCGCCTCTACTCCTCAAGTACGGCACGTGAACAGCGTCGCGACGACACCAACAGCAGACGCATGACGCGTGTGTACGTCGACGCACGACGCACGACGCACGACGCATGCGCGGACACGACGCCGAAACGACGCCATGCGTCTCGCTCCTAACCTTGGTTCAGTAGCGCCAGTAAGGCGGCGGGAATAGGTCGGCACACGCGCGACACTAGCGCTCCACACTAACATGACGACGAGACGAAGAAGTTACATGTTTTGAAATTTCGTTCGAATTTGTATTTTAGATTATGCGTAGATTATCGCTTATATTTCTCGTAGAAACTTTATAAAGTGATTCAATTTTAGTAAAGAGTAAGCTACAATTTATTTCAAATATAAACAATAACTTAATAACAATCCTACGCAATTAAATTAAAATTAATGTTATTTGTCGTGTTTATTCATTGTGCATTTTAAATCATTAAATTGGTGTATTCGTTTCAGTAAGTGAGAGTTGTAGACAGAGGTAAACATTGAAGGATTCCTCGTGGCTAGACGTGTAATAGTATTTGATTGCGTGCCAGCCTGTTGATTGAACACAGACAATTGATCGGCTTTATTAGAACTTTGATCGTCGTCGTTTCAGGACAACCAACTGCCACGTGATGGGGGCTAACCAATCAGGACGGACTGTTGATAGGAGCCTCTCGGACGAAGAAGGTAAGCAACAGTTCATTATTATATACGAATATTCGTCGGTCATTCTGCGGTGCTCCTTTAAAATGTTTTATGACTAGTAGGCTATGTTTTGTTGTTTTGCACGTCTGTATTCTAAGTTTTCATACAGTGATGAAGATGTTAACGGTTTGAGTTTTTTAATGCTAAACAACTATATGGCAATGGTTTCGAGGTTCGGTCTAGCCTATAGAAGACGGATTTTGGTAAACATCTTAAATTTTCGCTCTATGCATGTGTTTTGGTAAATATTTTTTTAATGGTTTACAGTAAAAACATCACTGGTGAATGGATCATAAGTGAACATTAGAGAAAAAATGATCCAGTATAGGTTACTGTGTTCAAACGCTACCAAAGGTTATCTATATTTATTTTAGTTTAATGTTGTTTGTACACCCATTGATATATTAATTACATATTAACTAAAATGTAGAAACCAAATGTTAGTTTATGTCAGTTATGATGCTAAAACGTTACAGCACATTTTATTTTATACGTAGTTCTGTGTGTTAAAAAACTTAATTTATGACATATGACATTCAAACACTCAGTCAATGGGTGGGATTTTAAAACCACTGACTCTTTGAAGCAATACCATCAAACGTGTTAGCGAAAGTTTCAGTTTCAAAAGGAAAGTGTTCAAAGGAGTAAAATGGCTGTGGGATACCAACATAGGTTTCTTTGAGACCTACACATGAACACACGGAATGTCATATTGTCAGTCGGACTCAAAGCGATAGTGAAATGTCTTAATAGAAGGACCGACCCTTTGATGCTGAGGCCAACGACTCTCTGTTTGTTTGTGATGTAGAGCTCTCTTTCTCTGCCCTCTTCAATGGATGGTAAAACCAGCTATAGTTCACTGAATAGGAAAATTGATTTTCGGTCGGTCTTGTAATCCAACATCGCATGCACGTGTGTGCGTCTGTGAGACCTTTCCTATGTTCTTTCGATGTCTCTCTATATATACATCTCTTATATATGTTCTTTGGCGTTCTTTATACATTACCAAAGTACATATTATGCTTTGTTCATGTACAGCGATCATTATTATGTGTTATAAATTGACACCACCGACCTTAAAAACACAGTAAAACAACTCGGCCATATTTCGGGAGTCACTTTCTGGTCTCATCCTCAAGAGATGCTGATGACAGAAAGCTCGCGGTGTGAAGTACAGCAAAGCGTTTTAATCTAGGTGCCGGTATTCTATTTTGATAGGTCTATTATTGCCGGGAACGTCAACGAATTGAGTTTGTCACAACGTCAGTGCTGCAAAGATTGAAACACTTTTTGTTGAAACCCCATGATGATGTTATGAGTTGATGTCTTGAACAGATGTTTCGATTGAAATTGTATGTTAAAAGCGTTTAAGTTTTAACACAAATCACTGTGAATACTGTTGGATTGGTAACATTGTATATATACAAACATGACCACAAAACAAAATAGTATGTTCATTACAGTTTCCTTTGTCATGATTTTGGCTTATTCTTTAGTCTACAAAGAACTCAACATCAGATCCAGCAAGCTGGTTTGGTTAACAAAAATGTAAGCTTGACCATCACCTATTAATTGATTATCCTACTCAAAATTTTAAATCAAACATATTGTGAAGTCCTTTGTACCTGAATTTCAGGGACTACGTTTTGTTTTAATCGTTGTAACTCACGATAATAAGGACATCACAAGGTTAGCTATAATATATGTACACTTATTGCTACCCAAATCGAAATTATTATAGTCTGATGTGTAAGCGATACAAAAAGTAAATTGGAAATTTAGGACCGGGCGAGGAGGCTTTTGTCATATGAAGAATTAACGCAATATGTCTCGAAGCCTCGTATTCCTCACAATGAAAATAAGTCCTACATTTGCATAAATGGTGCAGGAAAAAAAGAAAATTGTCAAAATATAATGAAATTTAAGAATATGTACTATTAGTATATAGAATACATTATATAAAATGCAGATATTGAAATATTGAAGGATTATCATTACTATCATTGTTATTATTCTAGCGACGAAAATATTCTAAATGTACAGAATATGTATGTACATTAATCGCTTTTCCGAGGCTGATACAAACCTAACATCTTCAACATGTATTTTGAATTGTGGGATTAATTTCATTAGTTTACAAGGAAAACGAGGCAGGCGTGTTCTTGATGTTTTGTTAAGGGTCTTTAACGTTATATTCATTACTTCAATTAAGTGCTAAGTCTGTTTGCAAAGTTTGCAGATTCTTTAAGTGCTCTAAGACTTAGTAGTCTCTTATGCGTGTCTGCTTTAGTAAATGTCGAAGTTTTGCCTTCAAGTTATATCTACAAATTGATGAAACAGATTTCCGTAAATAGCATGCAGGCGTACGTATAACTACAGCCACATCCTTTGTTCGTGAAGCAAATGCTTCTCCCCGTGTTGGTGGTCACAAAGAAATGGTTAAACGTGTTTACACTGTCCAACTTTCCCTTATTTATTAATGATATGCGTGGAAACGTTACAGATGGTAGGTTAAGCCAGACAATTCTAACGTCCAGCTAACAAATGTTCATGGTGAGATAAATATTTGGTTTCCAGCAAATGTTTTATTTGTAAATCCAGATAAAACGAAGGTTTTTATTATATTTTAAAAATCAGAATTCAGCCACTTAACGAATATAGTGAAACGTGATGTTTGAACAAAATTAATAAGTACCCTTTTTAGGTACGGTATTTAACTTGATTAAAATCCCGAGTGGTCAAAACATCTCTAGCCTTTTCGATAAACTCTCGATCTGTTTTTAAGTAAACAAATTATGTCTGAAATTGCTTACATAAAAACTTTAAAAACTAGATTTATGGCATATTTCATTAAAAGATTAGGTCTATGATAATTTCTTGGAAAAATCTTCGCTAGGAAACTGTTTTTAAATTATTCCTACAACAAGTTCCTGTTTGGTATTGTTCATCTTAACCTTACGATGCTTGTAAAATTCATTTCATAATTAATCTAAAAATGTTGACAGTACCATGTTTATACATATTTCATGTATTGTTATTTTAGAACTTATAATTGTATATCATAGTTAAGGTGTACATAATTAAGTAATAATATGTTTATGATGTAAGTTTGTGAGAAAAAATAATTTCTATACATTTCTAACAAATATTGATTCCTGTTGATCAGTCACGTTTATGACAATCTTGCGTTTAAGAAATTAGTAATATTGCTACGGTATTTCGTATAAATTTGATGATAAAATTTCCGCGTTTGTGCAAATAATCCATTTCAGCATATTGTTTTTGTGAATTCTTTCTTGCGGGTGTACTTCTAGTGAAGCAAGATGGATTTATTTCACAGCTCTGTCTGAAGTAGGAGAGTATCATTAGTTTTCCTTGCAGTCGGTAGAGTGTAAATATCTTCCTCGTCCCCAGCACAATATGTTCCCGAGTCGTTCTGTTTCTATCAACCCCTATCGTCATACAAATCACATTACCATCACCGTTCCGCTTTTACTGAGTCAAACAATATAGTTGACGTCATCAGACCCCCATTATAACCTCCAGAGAGAGAAAGAGAGAGAGAGAGAGAGAGAGAAAATGAGAACACCCTTTTTTACCACTTTGTATAAAACGAGACACATTTATAAGATAAGTAGTTTCATTTCAAGCTGATGGTTGGTCCTTAATTGGATTCCATTGTTGTATTTTGCGTTTCTTACTTTTTGAAAAGTCTGTCGCTTTGTTTTTTATTCAAACGCCGCTTTAACTGTTTTACGCAGTAGACATCACGCCCGAATAATTTGATAACTTGCAGAAAGTGAAAAACTTGATACCACCGGATAACACGGCAGCTTGATTGTATATAAAATGTAGTCTTGGATACATCGAACATCTGACATTAAACGTTATGAATTTGATATATTACGGAATGAGAGTTTAATCTTATAACACTGTGCTACGTTGCGTTTAAATTGCATTAAGAATTTTTCTTTTTCAATTTAAATTAGATCTAACGACAGATTGCACGTTATTTCGTAATCGTTGCTAACGAAGCACTCAACAAATTCAAAGTTGTTCTGAATCGTGTTGTTGATTCTGGCATTTGTCCGCAGGTGTTCGCACTGTGCAATCACTGATTTATGTGTTTCCTATTTGAAATATCGATCTTTGATTGGTTATCTCGCTCACTCGTCGATGGTGTTCGGAGCCTGCAGGGTTGGTTTAGTCGCTTTAAATTAAAGTCCCCCACTGTAATCAGTCTTGTTACTAAGTGGGTAGACTCTAGTCTAAATGTGAATATATTTTATTTGATTTAATATGGGACGTAAAGCAAGATATCGTCATAAGAAGCAGTGTATAACATACATGACAGAGTGTGTACTCATGTGTATGAACTTTCCTTGCCATAGAGTGAGTTGTAAGCTGATTACAACCCCGTCGAAACATCGTACTACTTGGAGAAAGCTCATATTATACACCTTTCATTTTGTATCGTATGATATATCATATGACCGTGACTTTAATTCTTGTCTTTATTAATATTATTATTATTGTTATTTTATTACATTACATTATTTATTACTATCATTACATTACATTACATTTTACATACTACATTTACATAATTTTAATTTTGTTTACATTTCTCTTAGTTCAAAATTACAATTACAATGCACGTGCATGCTTATATTGGCGATCACATCAAATTTAACTAAGTTACAATTTATCGTGTGATAAACCGTGGGAATTTAAAAATAATTGTGCCCTAGGTTCTCCCCAAAGGTTGTTAGAAGGGAAATGTTAGTACCGATACCTGTCCTACCGCACTTTCCACACCAACTATTGTTGCTACACACATACCCTAATGACTACATTCTTGTTTCTCAGATTTGGTTCTGTAGATATTTACAAAACACGATTCATAATCATTGTACTTCCATAAAATAATTAACCGATTTTTAATTGTTGCACATTGTTGTACTTAAAAGTGTAGAGAAGTAGGCTATTGGAAGCATGTTCAGAATACAAGAATGAAGACTTGGGTAATTTAAAATGTTATTTTAAGTTTGAATTAAAATACTCGGCAAAAGTATTTTGTGGAACCGGAACTTTAACGTCGCTTTAGCTACAATTACAATTAAACTTCCAAACATTTTCTCTTAAAAAATACAAAATATATTCTCCAAGGCTTCTCATTGCCTAGTTAATACATCGTCACGTTAAGCTTTTAGTTGGTGCCAACTTCGGGTCGTTCCCGAGGACACGTCTCCAATTTTAAATAAGATATGCAGTCCTCCTTCTGAAGAGCATTATCGTGTTCCCTAGGGACTACACGGGATGACACTGAAGTGAGTTATAGACTTACCAGTCCCTTAGCCATTTGCCTTAAGGGAAACTTATCGCCTTCTTACGTTTTACGAAATAAACGTGGAATATTACTTAGGATAAGAGAATGGATTGAATTGGATTGTGTAGGGCTGCAAGGGAGAAGAATATTTGGCTGGAGGACTTTCCAATCGTTTCCAATCTCATTGCCACCAGTGAAAGAGTTACGTCCCGCCGCCCCCTCCCCCCCCCCCCCCGTATCTCGGATCTTCTCGCCCATTTTTGAAACTGTTTTTTATTATTGTTGAGACATATTTGCGTCCTGTGGGATTATATTCTAAAAAAATAATACAAAATAATAAGAAGTACATATTTTATTCCACATATGAATTGAATCTGCAGACTACAAGTGATCTTATTTGGCGACAGTAAAACCAATCATCAATGATATAGTTAATAAAGAATCTGGCAAGTTATCTCACTCAACAGACAGCCTGCATGTACTCCTCGAAAATCGATTAAAGTCACAATACCAATAACAATTTTGCCAGCGGCAACCCGAAATATATTCCGCTCTACGCACGTATGCAATATAATTATTTAATATTAGTTGAACTTGAATCGAGCTCTTGAGTGATCAAAAAACCATCAACCATGTTCGTATCGCACAAAGCTGGGAAATTGCTGGAACGAATGATGTGATTTATGGCAGCTGATTGTTATTTCATTACGATCTGACCAAAGACGACGTCACCGCAATATTGGACAAACAACGACAAACGAGGGTAGTTTTTTATTTGACGACATTTACTTTTTTAGGTTGTGTAAACATCAGTTGGGTAGGACGTACAATGCCGCAGTCGTCCAATATGTGATATATAATAAAGTTGTTGTATTGTTACGTTTCGTCATAGAAATGGTACTCAATGTTTTGATTGTCATGAGCGACGTCGAGATAAATTTAAGATGATGATATAAAAATATGATTCAAGAGTTTTGGAACGTTGTTTCATTTTATACTGGTTTACCTTTGTGAATCTACCCCCATATTAATTTTTTTAATATGCATAAAGAACACATATATGGAGTTAGTATATTAAAGACACTCATTTGAGAAGATCAAAACTAATTTTCAAGCCCATTTTGGTGGAGCCGTATGGTATTAACAACGGGTTTTATGACGAATACGGCTAACAACTACGTTTAAACCACATACGCGTTTAGTATGCGACTTTTTGTTTACAACTTACCCTAACTATTGGCTATGAGGATATAGTGTTTTAAAATAAGTGTTTTCAATATTTGGTTTTCTACGATTTATTTTGTTCTCCGGTACGGAAATTGTATTTGTACCGGCAAGCAAAATAAATCGTAGTAAACCAAATATTGAAAACACTTATTTTAAAACACTATATCCTCATAGCCAATAGTTAGGGTAAGTTGTAAACAAAAAATCGCATACTAAACGTGTATGTGGTTTAAACGTAGTTGTTAGCCGTATTCGTCATAAAACCCGTTGTTAATACCATACGGCTCCACCAAAATGGGCTTGAAAATTAGTTTTGATCTTCTCAAATGAGTGTCTTTAATATACTAACTCCATATATGTGTTCTTTATGCATATTAAAAAAAAATAATATGGGGGTAGATTCACCTTAAGTCAAGATCATGATTTTATAGCAACACAATTGAACTATACCTAGTCGATATTTATTCAGTATATGATTTAGTTCGTCTATTGCATAACTTACCTTTATTTTTATAAATATATTTCTCAAGACAAAGATAATACATCTATTTCTGATGCTATTATTTCTTCCCATATTTATTCACAATTTGTTGGGCTATTGTGTTAATTTTTGTCTTCCTTTATACGATAGGATTAGTTCAATCACTAGTTTAAAAATATTTCAAATACATATAATTGATTAAACCTGTGACGTGTTAGTGTTAGTTTAGTTTAGTTTTAGTTTAGTTTAATTAAAACGTTAGCGTAGTATTAAGTGTTTAGAAGGCTCTTCGCGGCACAAGATTTCTTAGGATTTTTTAGTGTTTTAGCACAATGTTTGCTAGCGCCGACGCCGTTTCTTGTCAAAACTTTTTATTTATTTTTTTGTGATGACAAGAAAATAGACAATTAATAATAAACACGAAATGGAAGTATATCTTTTCCATTACCATATTCGCCAATCGCCATACATTTATTTTTGCGAAAATAATTTAATAATTTTTCAAATGAGTTACTGCTTAAACAAAGTGTGTGAATGTCAGCCAGATGGCAACTTTCCAACATAAATCTGCCCTCAATGAGCTCCAACAGGTGCGCGTGCATTTGACGTTCTGTTCTCCACCAGAACGCCACAATGGGATTCGTTCATATTTTATCGCTGAAACATTTCCAAAAGTAAAATAGTCAGATCCTCGCTCCATTCATTTTCTATTTTGTTTCTTTTATGACTCGTTAACTTTTTATAAGAAATTTTTTAAAATACCAGATCAAAGAATAGTTTGCAGTACTTTGAATTCAATCTACTTGCGTTTCAAACGGGCGCGTTTAGGTAGATACCAAACCATTATGAATAATTTGATTGCCAGCACAAGTCCCTCGCTCGTGTTTACTTGCTAAGCGAAATTGTGTCAAGTGTTAGTTAACCATGCAAATCGTCCTTTAAGTGACGTCACGAGATAGGAAGTTAACCCCATTTAGTTACCCTATACAACTCTTGAGAGTTTTGATAACGTTTGCGCTTTGTCCAGCCCGGTGGTAGATTATTACGGGGGTGGAAAACATCCCTGGTGATGGGACTCGTGCGGTTTCGCTACCCAGACAGGATAGGAGGAAATGAACTCACCCCCCCCCCCCCCCCTCCCCCCCCCCGCAGCGGAGGGGGATATAATGTGCCCGTAAAGCTCTTGACATGATACACCTTCCTTCCATCTCCCCCCCCCCACCCCCCTATAACGCGAGCCGTATTGATGACTGGTAACGGGAGCCACACACAATGGGACGCCATTAACACCGTTTCTATTTGGTTGCTTTGTTTTTTTTTTCACCTCTCTTTTTC